>JAAMXP010000672.1:3925-74931 GCA_019693395.1 Ettlia oleoabundans
CCCCCCCCCCCCCCCCAACACACACACACAGGTCCGGGTGATCCTGGGAGGCGTGCAGGTGCGGCCGGGTGACTGGGTGTATGCCGACGAGGATGGGGTGCTGGTGAGCAGGGAGGAGCTGGCCTTCTAGACAGCCAGTTTTGACAAGCATCTTCACCTGTTGCAACAGTACGGCCGCCTAGCACAACAGCACATCCACTCTAGACATTAGATGTCGCTAAAGGTCTGGCCACCCCTTTTGTTCCCTGGGTGCTCCGAAAGTATTTACGGTTGAGCTTGCGTTCCAGTTGCCCACGTGTGTTTTGGGAAAGCTGATGCTTCGCACGCAACTCATATGCCCCTCCCCGCCAACCCTCTTCACCCTGCACACACCCCATCCCCACCACCGTTGCTCATCCAGGTCAGCCCTACTGACTGTCAACACTTAGGCAGGTAGCAATCTAATCGAAGCAAAGTGCTTCATTGCCCAGCTCAGTAACCATACCACGTGTGGCATCTGCATGAACGCTCATGCTTGAGCCCGATCAACCCATCCATGAACGCATGTGTCTGACCCCTCATTTTGATGCTCTACTGTCTGAGGATGGTGGCCAACCTTTTGAATGCTGTATTGTTCCTTGAAAATTGCCCCCATTGTGGCCTTTTGTACCATGTCTCCTCTGCCCGTTTTGTATACGCCTTTGTTGCCCGCCCAACAATATCCTCTCCGCCAGCGAGTCCTTCAGTAAGTCTGTAAGGGGCCCATTTTGGCCTGTGTGGGCACGCATTGAGTAATGCTCACAGCACAACGCAAGCACCGCCAACAGGTCAGGCAAGCTGCATCTACAGACACAGTCCTGCACATCTGACTGCATGCAAATGGTCAGGAATCGATGCTCTCCAGCAGAAAGTCCCACGAAGGCACGCTGTCAGCACTGCACTTAGAGCCACTAGTGAGGGTGCAATGCTTGCTCTCATGCTTCTGCCGCCAGGCGCTTAAGCAGCCTTTTAGCAAACACTATCTTGCGCTCATGCGGCCAACCGGGGTTGGACTGCGGAGGCAGGAACGGCAATCAAGTAGCCACGGGGAGAACGTTTCAGCAGCGTCATCACAGGGCGGGAACAGATTGTCTTCACACTGAAAAGCCCCTCTTCACTTGCTGCCTCCCACGCACACCACCAATCAAACAAATGCAGCACCCCCACACCACCACCCACCTGCAGCACTGCCAGCTTCTGCTTAGCTGCCGTGTAGTGCGGGTGGTCCCGCGGTAGCATCTTGTCCAGCAGAGCACCCAGCCGCCGCTCGTGGGTCAGATGGTTGGGCAGCACGGGTGCCGCCTTCTTGTGCGCCACACGCAGCAGGTGCTGCACGGTGGCCTGCTTGGTTGCCTGGAATTCTTCCTCGCTCTGCAGGGGATGTAACAATGCACAGTATAATGTTATCAATTAACCCACAATTATAAATCACAGAAGAATGGGCCGCGCCCGTTGTGATAGGCTTTCATGGTGGGGCATTAGCGGAAGGGCAGCTGACACCGGCCACCAGCTGCAATTTCACATGCCGAGTCTCAGAGCAAAGCTCGTTCTGTCAGGCTAATGCTGCTCTGCTGCCAAAGGAGTCCCGAGTCCCCTTGCGCTGCCGTGCTATGCCCCACTCCCCCATCCTGAGCTACGATGTGCTGTGTGACGGCATCCCACATTGCCTTCTGTCATTGTCACTTGTCACCACGCTCACCATGCTGTGCTGCGCCATGAGCTGCTCCTTGTTGGCCTCTATCTCCGCTTCCACCTGCTCTCTGCGGGGCGGCGGCGGGCCCCGGCGGCTGCCACGCAGCTGTGGGGTCGAGCCCAGGCTGGCTGCTAGGTCGTAGTCTGGATCCGCATCTATCTGCAACTCACACAGGCACGACAAACGACAGTTGATGGTAGCATTACCAGGGCTTACATGTCTGCTCCCGCATGAAAAAAGCGGGACAGGTGCAGACAAGCGGATGCAAAGGCAGTACATCATGGCATGAAGCGGGACAGGTGTGGCACAAAAATGATGGCTGGGTATGTTGACAGCTCCAGGCCCAAGATGACAAGTGGCTAGCAGGAAGCTGTGGTAACAGGGATCCACATACATCCCTGCATGTGCCACCAGCGACACAGTGCCGCCCCACCCGCACTTTGCCATCAACAAACCCCCAAGGTTACCATCAATTCCACACCCTCATATCTTGCAAGCGTGGGCATCTCCGCCCAGTTGCCTGCACACCTTGTCCTTGACCGCCTGCTTCTTCTGCCAGTACCGCTCATCCGCCACCAGCGCCGCTGCCAGCTTGTCCATGAGCTCATTCTGCTCCTCGACATCCATGGTGCCTGCAGGCAGCTCACATGACGAGATGATGCCTTGGGGAGGAAATTCACAACAAAAGTTCACTGAAAGTGGAGCAAATTGTGGTTGACACGTTGATAGTGGCCAGCTATGTTTTTGCCAGTCATTGTGCAACAAACTGTTGCAAACTGCTGCAGCCCCTTCCAGCCTGCCCCAAGTGCAGGAAAAATGCGGCCGGCGCCAGACATAACACACATACACATATGATCGTAAGTGCGGTACAGGGGCAAAACTCTGCAGCCATTGCGGTAGATTGCCCCACCTGAGCTGAAGCTTCGCCACTGTTCGGGGGTGATGTAAAACCGCAGCAGCGCAAGGTTGTCGAGGTTCGCCAGGTCAGCAATGTCGGTGCCCAGCTCCTGCAGCACAGGGAGCAGTACAACAGTCGAATGCAGTAGACTGGGGTAGTGTGCAACGGCAACATGGGCTGGGCTTGCGATGTAATGGGTAACAGTGCAGACGGGAAGAAGGTAGAAATCCACTGACTTGGCAATGATGCGCGCAGGAAAGCAGGGTGCGTTTTTTAGGAATTATGCCGGTCGCAAGTTTGCTCTAGGTGCCAGAGGCAACGGGAAGGGCATAATATCACAGGGCATGCGAGGCTCATTATATCTCCATACCCATCACAGCAGGCCGAGCAGCAGCTGACTGTCATGGCTGAAAGGATGCCTGCAGCTGCCTTTCGGCCAGAGCTCAAACAACTGCCCCGCAAGGGCAGAATCATTCAAGCAAGCAAACAGGCAGCACGTGGCTGGACGACACGTCGCCCGCCAGGCGAACGGCGGCTCCAAATTGGTAGCGAAGAAAGCGGCAACAATGCATGACAACAAGGGAAGAAGCAGGAGGAAGTCACCTTGATAGGCACTGGATCTGCCTCAGGGTTGGCTGCATCCCGCAGCGCATACTCAAACCGCATGATGATGTCGTGTGGTGTGTCTATAAGCTCCGCAGGCAGGTCCTGGTACAAATCTGCATCTGAATATCCGCGATCTCCCTCCTCTCCCTCCCCATGCTGCTGCTGCATGCCGCGGCGGTGGGGCCGGCGGGGCGAGCCTTTGCCGCCGCCGCTATGCTCCTGACGATCGCCACGTTCTCGTGGGCCGCCCTCGTCGCGGCGTGGCCGCTGTGCTAGTAGTTGCGACATGGCGCCTGGCTTGCGCACAGTGCTGCTGCTGCTGCTGCTGTCCCCGCCCGCCGTGCTGCCCCTGCTGCTGCTGCTCACCCTGCTGGTGCTGCTGCTGGTGGCACTCCCGCTGCCTCCGCTGCTTTCCCGAAAGGAGTGGCTTCCTTGCGAGGCTTGGCGGGGCTGCCACACAGGTGCCTGCACCAACCGGCATCACAGCAAGATTCATCAGCCAGAAGAAATAGGGAGGCACGTCCTGCTGCCCATCAAAAAGCAGTGCGCCGCCACTAAGCATGTATTAGTGAACAGCAGGAAGCCTGTCGGTGTGAACAGGAAACCGCAGCCGGCCCAGAGTCCTCGCACCGACGGCAGCGGCGGAGCACCCACCTGGTTGGCAGCGCCATCACCACCGCGCCGCGATCCTGGGCTGCTTCCTCCCGTGGCTTTTGGTGAAGGAGGCCCGCTGCCGGGGGGGCGTGGCTCACCGCCATCGCCTCCTCTTTCTGACTTGCCCATGCCGCTACTTGGAGGCGCTGCTGAGGCATCATCAGCGGTAGTAAACTGCTTCAGTGCGCCAAGAGCAGTAGCGCGCTCTAGCTGCCGCAACAACGAGGGCAGCACCCTCCTGCCCAACCTGCCAAGCTGCGACATGCTGCCTGGAGAGCAAGAACAGTGCACTGCAGTTTGTCGACAACGTTGTCAGACAAGCAACAACCCGATTGATGCAGGGTAAACCACAGCAGCGGTGCGCAGCTGGCGGCGCCACTGGTGGTCTGGCGGCAGCTCAGCTTTGCCCACTGCTGGGCTTTCGCGCTCGCCTTTGCAGCTTACCAACCTGCCTGACAGCAGCGCCGTAGCCATTTGTGTTTATCGTGCATTACATGGCTGCCATATGGAGTTGGTAAGTTGAACTACTGACTGGAAAAGGAGCATTCGGGTCAAGAAGCAGAAAAGGCAGGGGCCTCTTCCAAATGAGGGGCGGGATACAGGCATTGCTGGCTGATACAGTTGGTAGAGGCACATTCCTGTGGCTGCTGTGGGGTAGGGTGAGAGTCATGTCAAGCGGCGGGCGCCAGGAAGGGCCCCAGCCGCGTCAGCATCTGGCTGCTGGTCATGGCGCCAAGGCCGCCTGAGCCAGCAGCCTCCTGGCTACGCCGGGCAACTGGTGCAACAAGGTCCGGCTGGTTCATGCCGCTGCCGCGGTCACTGCTGCTGCCTGGGCGGGCAAGCAGCTTACATGGGGGGCATGAGCGGGAAGCCCTCCTTCTTGCCCTGCTTGTTGATGAGCGACTTGTGCTGCAGGGGCCAGGGACAGGTGGGCGTTTTGCCGCACAACCGTTAGTGGGCTGTAAAAAGGTAGAGGCACACAGGCAGGGACGTGCTACAAGCAAAAAAGCGAAACATTACCGATGTTCTGCTCTAACACCCTCTGCACCCAGTCCTACTCAGCCAACAACGAATGGGCCAAGCAATCCACACAACTCCGTTGCACCCACTGCCGCTGTCAAGACTGTCGGGCGTCCAGGCGGGCCTACGCTTAGCGAACTATTTTCCAAAAACAGCATAACAGACGACCCAGACTCTACGGTACTGGAGCAAAGCATTAGGCAACCAGCACGATGAGAAGCAGCTCACGATGTGTGGGATGACGCCGCCGCCCGCGATGGTAGCCTTGATCAGCGTGTCCAGCTCCTCGTCACCGCGAATGGCAAGCTGCAAATGGCGCGGGGTAATACGCTTCACCTTCAGATCCTTGGAGGCGTTACCAGCCAGCTCCAGCACCTGCACAAAGGGAGGGAGGGTGGTAAAGAGCGAGGAGGGCAATACAAGGCGAGAAGTGAGCGGCTGGTGTTGGGAGCGGGTGAAAATCTAAACCACAACGCTGTGATTTGCCCCAAAAAGTGCGTTGACAACATATCGACATACGGCTGGGTTTGCCCACTTCAGACTGACAAGGGACCCTCAGAAAAGCATAACCTGCTCTTTCAACATCGTCCGGTCGACAAACCCATAGCCTGGCCACCCACCTCGGCGGTCAGGTACTCCAGGATGGCGGCAGTGTACACGGCAGCGGTGGCACCAACACGACCGTTGGCGGTGGCACGGCCCTTGAGCAGACGGTGAATACGTCCCACAGGGAACTGCAGGCCGGCACGTGCCGAACGGGAGATGGGCTTCTTCTTGTCGCCACCCGCGCCCTTGATGCCGATGGTACCCTTGGCACCCTGCACCACAGGAAGGCGGTGTAAAAGAGGCAGGGAGGTGGTTAGGGCGGGGATCAAGGCACGGCTGCTGCTCCAGCGGGCAGGTGTGCGCTGCCAAGCATGGCCTGAAACGCCCGCAGTTCAAGCGCGGCCAGCTGTCAGCGCCGCAAGCTGCCGTGCTCGGGCGGGGTGCAGAGGCTCCTGGCTACCCTTCAAAGAGCACATTTCGCCCTCCAGGGTCGCCCGAACTGCCCAACCGCTGCCAGAAGCCCCAGCTGCTGAGGTAAGTTTGAAAGCGGGCCAGGCCACAGGCGGCGCTGCCACACCCCCAGGCGTCTCGCACCTTGCCGGACAGGCCCTTTGCACCTGCAGGCAAGCATATATCAGCGACGCTCAGGCCCCAGGACGGCAAGCGGGCCCAGGGGTGGCAACGCGCAGACGAAACGCCGATCCTTTTGAGCGGCCTGGCGGGGATCGGGACTGTCACTCACCCTTGCCAGACATGGTCGGTTCTGTTGTTTTGCCTGCGAGCGGGGAGGGCAGGACGGTGCGCAGGAAGCGTGGGAAGGGGGCAAAACTTGAAGGTGAACGCAGCCTGGGCACCTGCAGAGCCTGTGCAGCTTTGGCGCGGCCCGCATTACCACGCTTCAACGCAGTAGGTGCTGAAGAGCGCGATACGAGCAGCGGAACGCTGCGATGGCGGGGCGCCTCCGCTAACAACGGCTAGTAGGCGCCCTGCGCTAGGCTGCAGTGAGCCGCAAAAGCACGGCAAAAATTACTCACCTCGGAAACAGCGGAAAAGGTCACCAGCGGAAAGTGGCGTGAGGAGCGCAAACCAGCACTAGTCGTTCGGACCTCGCCTTCCTTCCTCCGCCCGGGTCTCCGTTTTCCCGGCCCCACAGCGTCCGCTTTGGCGCAGCATCCCTTCCTTTATAATGGGAACGTTCTGGGAAAGCGCTTGAGCCTCCGGCAGGACTTGCGAACCACCGCTGGCCCCCGCCCCGCCGCCCGCGCTCGTCTTTGGCCCATCCCCCGTGCTTGGGCCGACCAGAAGAATTATACCAAAAACCTGTAGAACCCCCGAAACTTAAGGCACCGATTGCCGCGCTTCAAGCCAAGGACTAGTGGGCCGGCGGCAAGCGGCCATGTGCCTTATGCTCAGTTTGTTTAACGGCAGCATTTGGTATCCAGGCAAAACAAATCAATGTTACTAACAGGTATCTTGAAGGCAAGCTGAGGCTGCCTGGTGCAGCCTGCCGTACACTCCACTGCTGTTGCATTACCGCGGAAAAGGAACACCCCTCAACGCCCCTCGGCGCATGTGGGGTACCAGTTACTCACTGGCCATCAGGGCAGGAACACTGCCGACGCTGCTTCAGCAGTTTGCCCCGCCGTGTTTCTTGAAATTTTATTTACAAGCCAAGCTGACAAGCAGGGTCGTTAAGAACGTGAGTGGGAACGGCAGGACAGGTTGAGCAAAGTGTTTTAATAATATTCTAGCTATCCCTTGCCCCGGCATATCAGCAGCAGTCAGCTGACAATTGAGCCAGCGGCAAGCAGTTGTTGTCCGTGCTGGCGGTCATTCCGTTTCCAGTATATCTTGTGATCTGTGGGGGAAAGCTTGGCGGGTCAGCTGGATTTCAAAACACAACCTTCGGGCCTGTGCATGTGCTCTCCTGGCCCTCTTTTTAGTGCCAGCAGTGTCTACCTGTTGCTGTGTTGTTTACAAGCCTGCTGTGTATACCAGGGGCTTCCTGTTTAACCACACATATCACTCTCTATGCATGAGCGTATCACTGGCTGACATCTCCCTCAGGCCAAGCCTCAAGGCTCGCGGCTGCCGCTGGTAGATCGGGGGGCAGCACTGCTGCCGGCATGAGAGGCGGTATACTTCTTGACCGGCACCTGCTGCATGTTGGTCTGCCAGGCGGTACCGCTCTGCCAGTGGTCAGCAGCGGGGTCCACACTTTCCGGGCAGTTGAGCTTCTCCCGGCGCTGCTTCCCTTTATCTGCATCAACAGGTGTGTGAGTGGGGGTGAGGCTTAGCACCAGATACCGGGTGGGGGAGAGGGTGAGCAAACTGCAGAGGATGTGCTGGTTGGAGGTGAGGTGCCAGAGTGCACCCATTGTGCAACCAATGCTTTATGCAAAAGAGCTCTAGTGACTCTACCGTGGACGTCTGTGAAAGCCAGGCCGCACCAGGACTGACTGCAGTTTGTTGTGGTGGCCAGGATTGGGTGCGTACCTGCTGTGGAGATGCCGTACCGCCTGTCCCGCTCCTCCACCAGCTCAGGCCTCACTTGGCCGTCAGCTGTGAAAGCCATCATCAGCTGGGGTGGTCCTGCCGGGGCAACGGCAGGGTTCCACTGTTGGTAAAAGCACATGTGAGGCACCGTTTGCTGCCACTCGCATGATCAACGCGCAATGGCACAAATGCACTCAAGCAGCCGCAGTGGCTTTCTTTGGCCAGGGCGGCACAACACTAAGCTGTCAGCCCAAACTGGCTCGCACCATAGGGCAGCGGGTCGCCTCTGTCCACCTGCCACATGTGCCAGGTCTTGCCGTAGGTGCCAATAAGCTTCTGCATGTCCTGCCGCTCAGCAATGTCAGGGACCCCAGGGGCAACCAGCAGCCCGCTGCCTACCTCGTACCTGCAGCGGGAGCAAGCAGCCAGTCACAGCAACCAGCAGCCTTGATTGTTTAGGCAGCAGACTGGCAAGGCAGGGCAAGCAGCTCCAGCATAGGTGATGACAGAGCCTGCCCATGCACTGCCATGCATTCCACAGGGGGTAGGAGAAGTACAGTCCCACACACCCTGCTTGCCTGTGGCTGTGCCAGTACTTCTTCTCCTCCTCAGGCAGCTCCTTGAACAGCCTCTCACTGATGATGTACTCCACACCTATCAGCCGTGCACCTGCAGTGAGCAGGAGGCTTGGGGAGTGTCAGCAGCCTATGCTAGCCACATGCAGCCAAGGGGCAGTGTAGCAGTGGGGATGTCTGCCAGTACGTGCTTTCCTTTTGAAGTACCAGGGCTACCAGGAGCGGGGCATGTGGCGTGGCTTCTACCTGGCTTACCCTTTTGGTCTGAGTCGAAAAGGCAGCACTGCCGGATCTCCTCCGATGGGTGGCTGCAGAAGTGGTGCACCTCCACCTGGCGGCTCATGTCGTCTGCGGGAGAGATCGTGCGTTGCATTGGCTTGGTAAGGCTTCCCTTCTTCATGCTCTGATCGGGCATGATGCAAGAGCTAGCCAAAGTCTGTTGGAGATAGCAGCACCAACCAATTGACGAGCTGATTGATGAGAGCAAGTTTAAGGGCCACCAATCAACAGAAGCGCCAGCTTACTTGCATAGAAATGCCAGGCGCACACGTGCTCGTGGATGCAATTCACTGGTGCAAAGCTCTGTGTCAGGTCACGCCCCACATCCAACGCCTGTGCTGGCAGGGGAGCACGAAACAGCGCGCGCAGAAGACTTATACGTCACCAACCGAGTGTTAACTCTAATAGCTGCAGATTAACTCTGTGACAACGCTTGACCATGGGTTGTGCTCTCGAGTAACATTTGACAATCAGCCTCCTTTTGCGCCGTAAGCCAAGCCCGGTGCCAGCTGTGCCCAGTAATTCTTGGGATTGGCCTACCTTCAGACCCCAGCTGACTGGCTCTCCAGGCACTTGAGACTTCATCTCAGAGGCCTTGGCCTCCTGCATCACACAGGAATTTGAGGCACCTCTCTTCCATTACCTTTTGTAACAAACGTAGTGAGTCAGGCGACATTGAATGTGCTGCCAAGCGGCCATGGCTTCATTGCCAGCAGATGACACTGCGTCACTCACTTACCGGCCCCATTCCTGGGTGCAATGGGCTTGACTTTGAGGGCTCTCCTTCTGCCTTGGCTGGTTTGGGAGCAGGCTTATCCTCCCCACCAGTTTGGTGTGCAGAAGCCTCGCTGGTGCTGCTGGGATCATCGCCAACAATGTCGCCGCCCGCAGTGTGGCGCCCACCACCCAGTGCTGCCTTGGCTGCAAAGGATCCGGCTAGCTCCTCAGTGTGGTGCACCGCATCGTAGTGCTCGGCATGCTCCTTCAGCTCCTCGTCAGTCTCAAAGATGGGGTGGGACGAGGCCCCAGTCAGCTGACTCGTCTGGCTGTTGGTGCTGTGCCTGGACTCCATGGTGTTCACAGCAGCGGAAGCGAATTTATGCGGTCCAAGGCTGAGTTAGCACTGGAACGGGAGAAGTGGCCTGGTGCCAGCTAGGACACTTACAACTCAGCACTCATTCCTTGCAAGGGGCACCATTCCCACCCAATCGATCATCCGCACGTATAACAGGAGGCCAGTCATTGAAAGACTGGTCCTTTGGCGACCTCTGTGGGCGTGCGGGCTGTTCTGGGCACTTCAACAATTGCAGTCAGCCAATATAGTTACATCGCTGAATGGCCACATCTCAAGCCTCCAGCGCCGCCTGGAACGGCCGAACCCTGCGGGGCCCGCCTGCGCGCACGTGCAACAGCCGTTCCCAGCCGTTTAGAGGCCTCAAAGTAACGTGCCGTGCAGCAGGATCAGCTCCCCCGTTCACAGAAAGCGGCGCTGGTAGCAGCAGCGCCCGCAGCAGCAGCGGCGGCTTTGGCGGCGCCGCCAGCGCGCCGCCGCCGCTGGATGCTGCCGGGCTTAGCCGGCGGCTGCAGGAGCTGCAGGAGCTGCTGCAGGAGGCCGCGCAGATCGCTATTGCCACAGGACCGCGAGGCATCGCACGCAGCGCACAGGCCGCTTCTGCACTGCTATCTGTGGCGCGGGAGCAGGCGCTGCGGCTGCAGGCGGGGCAGCGCCCCGAGGGTCCGGCCATCGTGCTGCGCAAGCTGTTTGAGAAGCTGGGAGCCACCTACATTAAGTTGGGCCAATTCATTGCCAGCAGGTGCGAGTTTGACACAGAGATAGCCCACAAACAGCTGAGCGATGGCGGGTCGCAGTTCGCTGACAGGCATGCTTTTGCTCTGCTCTGGATGCTCCAGCGCACATTAATCCACTCACTCCGAATCGCAACTCAATTTGATGCCTCTCCCCTTGCGACGCTATCTTTGCTGTAGTCCCACGCTGTTCCCCGAGGAATATGTGTTGGAGTTCCAAAAGTGCCTGGACCGCACTGAGGGGGTGCCCTTTGAGGTCATCAGGCACGTGCTGAGCACTCCTGCATGGTTGTGCAGCGCTGATCATGTTGCTCATGTGCCTGGACTCATTGGTAACTGTTTGACAGCTGCACAAGGTTATATCGCTTGTCTGTTTGGCTGCTGGGTGTGGACCAGGCTGTACAACTGCGTTGTGGGTGACACATTCAACCTGCTGATGCCTCACTTCACGTTCGAACCTAAATGTTTCTTGTTGAAGAGTACCTAGACGTTTGATATCTTCTTGTGTTGCTGTGTGCTGCAGGCGCACGATTGAGTCAGAGCTCGGCTTGAGCCTGGACGATGTGTTTGTCAGTGTGGATCCGCAACCCCTGGCCACAGCATCTATCGCACAGGTACGCACACATTCGGTTCTAAGCGCGGCCCGCTGCGCGGCGTTGTTGGGGCTGGCAGTTGCTCGGGAGCATGAGAGGCCCTGCACGATACACTCTCCTTGGCTCGCACAGTTCAACCTTGACTTAATGCTGCACGTGCGTGTGCCTACTAACCTGCCTTGATCCAGTGTGTAGTAACGGCAACCCAAAGTTCTTGATTCTGCACTGTGTACTGCAGGTGCATGCGGCTGTACTGCGGGGCAGCAACAAGGAAGTGGTCATCAAGGTGCTAAAGCCTGGGGTGGAGGATGTGCTGACAACAGGTCGGGGTTTGGGATGCTGGCCAGAAATACGTGGTTGTGAGAAAAAACGGGATGAGATGGGTGGGGTGGATGGCAGTGGTTGATACTAAGATGCTGTTGTGTCTAGGCATGCGCACTTTGTCAGCTTGGGCAGGGTGGGGAAGATTGGCAGGGCACCCACCGCAGCTCCCTGCTAGCGTTCAGCACTCTCGCACTGCTGTCCCTGCTCCGGGTTTTTACTTTGAAGGCCACCATTTTGCCCCTCGGCCTTCGCCCGCTGTTTCCCCCGCACCTTTTCACATGCCTATCTTCTCAAATGGTGCAGATCTGAACTTCCTCTACCTTTCCTCCAAGTTTCTGGAGTTCATCTCGCCAGATCTGGCTCGCACCTCCCTGTCAGGTCAGACAAGCAACAGGCATGGGGAGCTGCCAGTCTGTGTAGTGCCCCAGGCATGGCAGGCCGCGTGCAGTTTGTGCTGCACAGCCAGCATACCTACCTTGCTTTCTATTAGGTTCTGCACTGTACAAACACCATCTGGAAAGGGTATACTAACCGAGCATTGCATTTGACCCACCCAAACTGTGCCGCAGCCGTCGTTGGCGACATCCGTGCCAGCATGCTGGAGGAGGTTGACTTCTGCAAGGAGGCCGCCCACCTGGCGCAGTTTGATGCCTACCTGGACAGGTCGGGGCTGCGGGGCGTCGCCACCTGCCCTGGCGTCTACCGCCAGTTCTCCACGCAACGGTGAGTGGAGCGGCGTGGGCCTCCTTGTCGGTGGAGGGCCAGCCGGGATATGGGGCTGCAGGGGCTGTTCTTCGAGGCAGGGAGACTCAGCTGCTTCAGCGAAGCGCAACACCGGGTGGAACTCTGTGTGGTAACCCGCGCCCCTCCTGTCCCTTATTGAGCGCAGGGTGATGGTCATGGACAGGCTGAGGGGTGTGGCCCTCACAGACCTGGATGCTGTGCGCAGCATCACAAGAGGTGAGGGATGGTCAGCAGACTGTGCTAACTGGTTGGCAGCTGGGTGACGAGGAGTTTGTGCCGGGTGCCTTCTTCTGTGGTGGGAGAAGCCCAGACAGATTGGTGTCCCTCCAATGCCTGCCTCCCCACCCTCTTGTATGCTTATCGGGCTGCTGAATTGGAGTTGCTCACCCACATTGTGCCGCAAGATGTATTGTGTGATGTTGCAGTTGAGCCGGAGCTGGTGCTCATCAACGCGCTCAACACGTGGTTTGGCAGCGTGGTGGGCTGCGAGACTTTCCACGCAGGTATGGCTACGGGGTAGCACTCCTGCTGCTCACACAGCTGAGATGGGCCGGTGCATGTCTCTTGATGCCGATTCCTGGCTTTTTGTGGTGCCCACAGCAGGCCATGCATGGGTTGCGTGGCCAAAATGTAAAGTTGGATCTGGGCCTGCCCAGCATTTCGGCATGCCCTGCCCAGCGAGATGCAGTGTGTCCCAAGCTGAGTGGCTGACGAATATAAACCGTCCCACAATTGTGGCTGCCGCAGATGTGCATGCGGGCAACCTGCTGGTGCTGCCTGACGGCCGTGTGGCATTCATCGACTTTGGGATCGTGGGGCGCATCAGGTACGGGCTGGCTCATTTTGGATCGTTGTCAGAGACCGTCAGTTCCTGTCATCAAGCAGGAGAATTTTCTACCTGCACATTGCTGTGATGAAGTCATGCCGACAGCTCGTTTTCGCTGGCAACCCCAACAAAGCACAAGGGAAGATTTTCCCTGCCTGCACTACAGGAACCCGCAGTGCCTGACAGCTCACTGTGATTGCTTGCTTAGCTGTTAGGTTACCTAACACTCACTCAATTTCCACCATTTTTTCAGCCCCGTGACGTGGCGAGCGATTGAGGCGTTGCTGGTTGCGACGGGAAGCAACGACTACGACACCATGGCCAGGGCTCTGGTCACCATTGGCGCAACCTCAGGGGAGGTGGACATCAAGGTGGGCGCCCCTGCAGGGGCACTTGGGTACTGGCTGGGGATGAGAAAGGCAAGCAGGTGGCAGCTGGCAGGCAACGTAAGTTGGAAGGTGATGGCAGAGCGACATGTTCACGGGCCAAAGCCCCAAACCTACCTTTCACCCCCTTCCTTCAGCCTGGCTGACCCTGCTGGCAACACGGCTTGCGCTTGTTTCCACATCCTTCCTTCCTTCCTTTCTTCCTTTTCTGCCCACCCTTCAGGCTTTCGCTGCCGACCTTGAGAAGCTGTTTGGCAGCCTGCAGCAGATTGACACCGAGCTGATTGTGGCGGCAGGCAGCGGCGGCGTGTCGGCCTCGGTGGCGGCGGATGATGCCGCAGTCAACAGATTCCTGCTTGACCTGGTCAGGTGGGCATGTTGACCGTTGGTGACATGCTACCCCTTTTCATTGGATGTTATTGTTTGTGATTGGGCGGGTGCGGCTTTGGGGCAGCCACTAGGGTTGACAACACTGTTGCTGTTTCTGCGGGCATCGCAGCTGCTGCTGTGACTGCACTGCCTGCTTCAGCAGGCCTAGGGTACTGATTTGCCGCAAGCAATAATGCCATGCATGTGCTCTGATCCTGTGCCCACAGGGTGGGAGAGAACAACGGCATCCGCTTCCCTCGCGAGTTTGCGCTGCTCATCAAGCAGGTGGGTGGCACGGGTACTCTAGCTGGTGGGTGGTGCAGCACAGCACAGCAACACATGCTTGGTATTGGAGCGATCCGCCGGGTGCTTGACTATGCAGGGATGCTCCAACCAGCTGGTATGCTCCAATGGTGGTGATTGTGTGTGCTATGCTGGCAAGGTATCACGCCTACACAACACCCATGCCTGCTGCTCAAGTCGGTTTGCCCATTCCTATTCTGCCGTGCCCTACATTCTGCAGCTGCTTTACTTTGATCGCTACAACCGCATCTTGGCGCCCCAGCTGCGCGTGTTTGACGACCAGCGCATCAACCTCAGGCAGCCGGGAATGGACTATGACCTCAACTGATCTGCAAAGAAGCTGGCTGGCTGAAAGCTCAATTGGCAGCGAAGCGGAGCTGAGTGTGGCTTGAAAGTTGAGACCAGCTGCTGGCTTGGACAGCTAGAACAAAGCACGATTTCTGTTGACAGTCAGGGCGAGAAGAAGGAAAGCCAGCGCAAGGATTTGCCCAGCTGGCAACAGGCTGTTGTGTCGACAGTACTAGGCTTCAACTCTGCAGCTTCCCACGAGCACAGCATTGTGTGTTATGAGGCTAAGCATTTGAGTTCTATTTATCAATCAATCAAATGAATGGAGCATCTCTCAACGTGTATTCTCCTAGTGCTGTCGAAGCTGTATGGGCACCCTCAGTTATTCTCTATGCAGTATTGTCGCTCTTCAATCACTTTGCTCCATTTTGTTATGATCTATCAATCCCGCAAGCGCACTATTTGTTACACGCCAGCCAGCACACAGCTGCGGAGGTGCAAAGCAAGCAGAAGAGGTGCCTGGTTCAGCAGCTGACAGCCTCTTCCAAGACAGCAACTGCTGCTGGTGCTGTTGGCTGGCCCGCTGCATCATCGCTTTAGCGAGGGCGGCATCGCTACTATCTTGTTGGGCACAGCCATGCCCACGCTCACAACTATCTCCAAACCTTCCCGCACTGCAGATTGCATAACAACAGTTGGGAGGCAGCAAGCTGGTCGTCAGGCTGCCAGGAACAACAACCGCCTGCCGCAGCCTAACATGCAGGCATGCGCGCAAAGATTGCCAAGCGCTCGTTATGCCTCCGAGCCTTGCAGCAAATGCACATCGGCATATACCATCCACACTGGTGTCTGCCCCGCACACATTCCGTGCAGATATTTGGCAACCTTCACAAGCAAGCACCCAGAACCCTGACAAGCCCCCTTGCCCCCCCCCCCCAACCCACACACCCAACCACCCAACCACCCACCCATCCACACACACACCCGACAGGTTGTTGCGAATGATGTCTCTGTCAGGTAAGAGAAACACGTCGCCCACGTAAACATGGTTGGTAGGAACGTAGCAGCAGTACAATGTCTCCTCGCCATCAAGTGTCTGCAGTACAACACAGGAGCAGCAGCAGAAGCAACCAGGGTTGCTTACGGGCACCTGGGTTCAAATCAAACCAACGCCATGCAAAGCAGTGAGCTTCTTTGCAGCAAAAACAACCCTAGGCCCAAGCAAAGCTGGCACTGCATTCCTCTTGCCAACATGCCCTAGTTGTGCGCTGGTCCACTCACCACCAGTGACCACCTGGCACTTGGTGGGTCAAGTGGGCCAGTGGGCCAACCAATCGCACTCTCCATGGTGGGTCTGTCCCCACCCTAGCATGACACGCACCTGCAGCACCGTCTGCCCCGTGATGAAAGCAAAGGCAAACTCGCCATCCCGCCTTGGGTGCCTTATGATCACGCACTCTCGGAAGCTATTGGCATGCTCATTGTCGGGGGACACTGCAGCGCTGACCTGCACCAGGGGTTGATTAATGAGGGCATGGGCAGGGTGAACTCAGGCAGTTCACTGGAAAGCAGGAATTCAGCAATTACCAGCAGGAGGGTGATACAAGCGAGACTCGACAGCCAGATGGGTAGGGTGCAATACGCGGTGGGTGTGCAACCAAGCTGACAACAAATGGTCATGGATGGCAGGGAGGCCATCCAACAGCGTCCTGCTGCAACCAGCCAGCCGCTTCACCTAACCGCTGGGGCAGCAGAACAGCCACTACCAGCCCAGCAACCATTTGTACCACCTGCCTCATGTCAACCGGGCAGGCTGGCAGCCACGTTGCACCACCTGCCACCACTGTTCACCACTTGGCCCTCATCTGCCACGCACCTGCTTGGCTGCGGAGTAGATGTGTTTGACCAGGGGGACACGCTTGATGATGTACTCTCCCATGCCCATCGTCATGCTGCCCAGCCAAGTGGAGGTGAAGACTGCGGCAGGCAGGCAGGCAGGCAGGCAGGCAGGCAGGCATACAACAGCGGCAGGTGGTTAGGCCGCCAACATGCATCATTGCAACATTGTGAAACCACCAACACTGTCTCTTTCCATACGCAATTGTAGGGCATGGAGTCGGCCTGCTCAATGCCAGCCGTACACCCATCCCAACATATGGAGTAAAGATAGAGACGGTACCCACAGCAGCCGGCCAAATTTCCAGCTAAACTCACCTCCCACAGCAAATACGAAGAGCATAGTGGTGAGGAATCCCAAGCCAAAGACATGAAATCCAAAGAGGAAGTCGTAAATCGGTGAGAAGAATCCATCAAAAAATTCCATGAACCACCACATGATGTACACTGTCAGTACAATGGGCAGCAGCACGGCGCTGCGGAGAGCCAAACAGAGCAGGGGAAGCAGGGCACTGGCACTGTGTTAGTAGAGGTGCAACATTCACCTCAGAAAGCCCCATCACGGAGTTATAGCAGCATGTAACAAGAAGCAAGGACAGCGGCTGGACGGACTGTCGGCCCTATGCTAAGCATTACGCAAAGCTTGCAGTAAAAAGCTGAAGCTGGCAGCTCACCAGCCGCTCATGAAACGCCGTGAGACATAGCTGCTAAATATGGATTGAGCTGCCTGCACGGGAGCAAACATGTGCCCGTGAATTCTGCGGGTTCAGCAGCAACAGTGACCCCCATCGTCAGGCAGCGGCAACGGGCCCCGCTGGGCAGCTGGCAAAACCCCGACCTCTGTTGTGGTGTTGGCCCGGCGCATCGCCATTGCTGCCCGCGTTCGGGGTGTCAACTGTTGGGAGGAACTGGGAGACAGTAGGTCGTCCTCCTCTCGCTCTTGTATTTCAAGGTCCTGCTCGCGCACGCCGCTGGAGTTCCTGGATACGTTTATATTGCCTACCATGCCTGATCGACAGGTACTGCAGTGAGGCTCGCGAAAAAAGAGCAGGGGCTCGAGGCTCCGAATATAGCAAACGCCTGCCCTTGAGGCCACGTCGCAAACCAAGCTGGTTTTTTCATTAACCGGCACCACCTGCTTACCTGTTGCAACATCCAGCAAACCATGGCCAGCGCAAGCCAGCTCAGCGTAATTGCTGTGAGTTGTGGGAGAGGTTATTCAGGGCGCAGAGGTCTATGCTTTAGCCGTCTCTACGGTTTCGTAACTTATGGATTCCTCGCACAGCGTGTCGGAACAAAGGGCACCCAGCGGGCACCTGGTCCCCACAGCACTTACATAGAACGCATTTCCTGGCTCAGTTTAAGACACTGCGTTTGGAAACTATGGCGGACTCATGGCCGTCTCCTAGTGGAGGCGCCGGCAGCGACCCGCCTCCACCACCGCCCGCCAATCCGCTAGTGCTGGTTCCGGGGGTCTGTGGAACGCAGCTTGCAGTGCGCCGAGAAGGCGAATTAGGTGACGGAACACGTTGCTGGGTCAATGTTCGCGAGGGAGCAGATGCTGCCTATCAAAAGGTGTGCTTCCTGGTTGGCCGCCTGTCGCTGCTGCAGGTGGTGGGCAGATTGGCTGCTTCGCTATATGGTGTGCTGCGTGCATTGCTGGCTGCGCCTATTTAGCCTACGTGCTTCTCTGTCCTGACAAACAAGGAGACTCTACCTGCGGGCATTGCAGCTATGGGGCAAGTTCAACAAGGAGAGCGGTCGGTTACAGCTGCTAATACCAGGGTATGAGGTCTGCGTGCCACGTGGTGATGATGACAGTGGCTTGTTCGCAATTTCAGGCACGTGGGCGCCCCTGGCGTGATTAGTTTCGAGGGATGGAGGCAGTCACGGCTGGGCCTCATGTGTAACCAGGCTGTGAGCCCTCGGCATTGCAACTTTATGCTGCTTGGCAATGCGAAGTCGATGTCCATAGTTTTGGGTGTCGTTTTTGCAGTGCTCGACCCGGATGTTGGCTTTGCTGTGAAAGCAGTGCACTACTATGAGCCGCTCATCTCCTTCCTGCAGGTGGGCGGTGTGGCGGGGTGGGTGGGTGGATGGTGGGTGGGTGGCCAGGTGGGCAGGTGGAATGGTGGTGGGTGGTCATGCATAGCGGGGCTTGTCATCTTGTCGTGGTCCAACAATACCAGGCTTTCAAATGGCCATTCCCTTGCGCCAACTGACAATGCAACAAATTTGGCATCATCACACCTGGCAAGCTGCTGGTGCTCCTGTTATGGTTGTCAATTCGCGCAGACCCAAGGATTCACTCCAGGCACCAACCTGTTTGGTGCTGGGTACGACTATCGGCAGTCCTCACGCATCAACGCGCGTGCCCTGCTGGATAGGCTGCGGGAGGTGTCTCAGAGATGTGGCGGGCGGCGGGTGGACCTTTTCACCCACAGTATGGGAGGCCTGGTGGCGCGGTCCCTGCTTGCAGACTTCCCAGCAGAGTTTGAGGCACTGGTGAGCCGTTAGGCCCCTGGCTGACTGGGGTACGGAGCAATCAGTGGAGCGGCTGGCACCTTCAATGTGCTCGTCGAGGTTCAGGGTGCAGAGGGGTTCATGAGGGGATAGGTGGTTCACATCCAGAGCTGTGCAAACATCTTTAAGCAACACAAGCAGACTAGGTGTTGTCGCTGACCTGGTCAACCTCAAGCGGCACCCTAAATGCTGCTTGCTCATACGCTGCCTGCTCACCGCAGGTGAGCAAGTGGGTAGCAGTTGGTTGTCCCTTTGGCGGTGCACCTGGCTATGCTGTGGATGGATTGATCACTGGCGTGCAGTTTGGTGGTTCGCTCGGGGATTTCTTCTTTGTGCAGCGAGGAACTTTCCGCCAGGTAAATCGCTCTGTGATAAATGTGGCGTACATGGTCTCGGGATAGAGATTGCTGGGCTGGGGCTGAATGTGCTGTGCATGACACCAAAAACAAGTCGTCAGGGCGGCCATGGCCCCTCCGCTTGCGTCACTGCATTGCTTTCTTCTATAAGTGCAGGCAGCCATACAGTCGCCAGCTGTGTATGAGCTGCTGCCGCCGCTGGACTTTCCTTTCTCCCAGCCGCCACCCCTGGTCACTCTGTGGCTGAAAACACCCATTCAAGAGCAGCTGCCAGCAGCCGGACTGGCGGGAGAGGAGCAGGCACCCCCGCTGCGTGCCTTCCACACTACCTATAATCTTCACAGCCAGCAGCCGCAGACAGCATCAGCTGCAGCTCCCTACGGGCTAGGCAGCAGCCATCCTGCAGCGCCACAGCTGCCCCGTATCAGCTTAGCTGCACCAGGCAGCACTTCATGTGATGCTAGCAAAAGCGGTGGCAATGGCAGCTTGGATGCCAACGCGTTCAAGGCGCAGCAGTACATCTTCCACCACGATGCCTTACCTGGCCTCCTCACTCGCCTGCTGAAGGACAACACAGGTATCTTGGTGCCCTTGAGGGTCGACACAGCTGCTTCCCCCCCCCACTGCTGTGCCGGCTTGCCATCAAGACATAATTACTGGACGTTACCGAAAGCTAACCCTCCTGCCATGTGTGTTGTTTCATTACATGTATTGCAGTCAGCGTGAAGGGCGCCAGCATTCCACTGCCATTTGACTCGGAACTCTGGGCCTTAGGGCAGGCCACACATGAATCTTGGAAGGCTGCAAAGCTCCCCCGCAGCTGCTCATTTTACAACATACATGGCACGGGACTGAGCACGCCTTATGATGTGCAGTATGGGGCCTGGTGGTATGCCGTGCAGGTGAGACTGGTTGCACCTGCGGTTGTGCAGCACCGTACCTCCATCCTAGCATTAGTGTTGAATTTTTCTGTGCATGCATGGTTTATGCGCCCCATCTGCCGTACAGGACTTGGACGCTGTGCCTCATGCCAGCGCCACATTCACGTATGTGGATGGCGATGCGACCGTGCCAACAGAGTCGGCAATATCACATGGGCTGCAAGACACCGCCACACTTTCTATCAAGGGAGCGCACAGGGACCTGGTGACCATGCAGGTGCGCTGGAACATGCATCCCTGACAGATCCTAGCTCAGTTGCTGGTTTGATAGGGTGGCTGGTATTGTTTGTTCAACCTGCCAGTTGATATGCGATGGGAGGCAGCTGTTTGGAGGCAACAAAGCCGGCGTCATACCACGGCTCAATGCTGGTTTGCAGGAAGTCTGGGATCAACTGCTGTCATGGCTGCGAGAACCCGCAGCCGCGGTGCACAACGGCGCCTTTGGCAGCGGCAAGGAAAGCCGAATCCGTCCCCACCAGCAGCAGGCACAGGTGCCACAGCAGCAGCAGGACACCTGGATAGAGCCGTCAGCCTGCCAGCAGCAGCCCCTCCCCTCCCCGGCCTCCAGCACCTTCCAACCAAAGCACCAAGCCACTCCCATGATAGATGACGAATTTTGGAATCCATTAGTGTGGAGAGCCATGCTCAGCTGACACAACTGGCACGTCAATGCGACTCCTCGCTGTCGTTGCTTGACATCATCGTACAAACGCTGCTTTGTGTTTCATTGCATACGGTTGTGTAATACAACTTGGATGTGGAAGCTGCATCACTGAGTGACATGCGGAAGGCACACATTGGGCCAGGCCTTCGACCCTGCATAACTGCAGATAGGTGCGGAAGCGAAGCCGCTGCGCAGGCGCCGTGCTATGAATGCTGCGATCTACACCCGGGTTTTCTGTCATTCTGCTGCCTTGTAAGTGTCGCAGCGCTCTACTGCAGCGATATCTACACAATGGCTCTCACCGCAACCCCCTAGTACACCTGAGGGCTCCCTGGTTTCAACTTGCCAATCAACTGATCGGCGGCTCGTAGTCCTGCGCGGCAGCCTGCCTGCACCATGGGATCCAAGAAAACGTATCAGGATGTGATTATGGACGAGCTGGACGGCTTGGCAAACTGCGGAGACTTCTGCTGCTGCGGCACCCTGACTAGCCGTCAGCCAGATTTGGACGTCAAGGTGTGGCACGTGCATCACTAAGGCCTCGATACCACAACGGGCTGTCAGCAGCTGGCGACCGCCGCCTGTCCAGCTGCCGCACATCGCCACCCCCTGGCCTACAACCGCCCTAGACACCGCACAGCAGGCAACACTGGCACCCCTCTGCCTTGTGATCACCACGTGCAGGGAGTTGGCAGGCTCAGCCTTCCCTCTCTGCAGAGCAGGCTGAGCAGGTGTGCAGCGTGGCAGCACCAGCGCCCTGCGGCCGTGGCCTGGCCACAGTGGTTGACCCTTCCATCCGGCACAGCCGCCAGCTTGAGCATGATCAACTGACATTCCACAACGCGGATGAGTGGGATGGCAAGCTTGCACGGGCAGTCAAGCTGGCCGCAGAGGGTCTGGGGCTGCCTGCCAAAAATGTCAAGGTGGGGTATACTGCGGCAGCAGACACCCTTCGTCTACCTGATCCTTAGGGTGGGGCATGCTGGTAACGCCCTAAACTCAGATTGGTGGTGCAGGGGCAGGATGCTTGAAACTCCGTGGTCGGTATGATTGGATGTAGCTGGCATCCATTGAGCATTGGCAAGTGTTGCCGATGATTAGCTGCCATTCCCATCTTGCCAGCCTGGGTCCTGCTGCTTTGCAGGTGGTATCGCCGTGCTGCCCTGGTGATCTGGCCACGTCAGAGGCGTTTTGCCGTGGCGTGTGCAGCCAACATCAACGGCGCCATTGCTCAGCTGGCATTGGGCCTGGTGGCTAAGGAGCCCGCGGAACAGAGTCTGGCCTTTGCTGCAGCCATTGTGGATCATCTTGGGGGAGGCACTGGCAGCCGTGATATAGCACCTGCCCATGCCTCCGCCTGCTACTACCATTACTCCAACCACGGGGTCAGCATTGAGTCGCTGCGCCAGCTGATGCTGTGCTTGGCCAACCTGGCGATTGGCAAAGCGAGTGCCAGCTCGGCGGCTGCGGCTGCAGGCACAGCCAGCGGCACCCCGACACAGTGCTACCAGGGAATTTGAACAGCAAGGTGCATGCAGCAGCCATCTTCCAGCTTGGCAACAGGGTGGGCTGGGAAGAGCTCCAGCCGGCAGTGCTAGTACTTGTGAGCAAATGCCTGGGCCAGCCTGGAGCAGCGCCAACCTATTGTTCCCACCCGCAACGCCCTGAGGCTGCATCCCTGATGCTTGCCCTGGCTGAGCTGCTGAAGCCGCATGCCACGCCTCTACCAGGGCGGCCTTGCCAGCCAGCTGCAGCGGCAGCACCAGCAGATGCAGGCAGCCATGACCAGGCAGTCGCGTGTGTGGCGGCGTGTAAGCTGGCGGTGCAGCGCATCTGTGAGCTGTTTGCTCAGCCCCAGCCCCAGTCAGCAATGACAGCCGTCAACCTGCTTCCCACCCGCCCGGTCAGACCGCCTGTGAGCCCAGATGTGACGGCCGCGGTGCTGGCGGCGCTGGCGGCTCTGGGCCAGCCCCAGCAGTTGGCGCTGGCTCAGCAGCTGCTGCCTCATGCCATGGCCCATGTGGAGCCATGCACGGTGGCGGCGCTGCTGCGCCTGCAGCATAGCTTTGGGTGGCAGGCAGTGCGGCCAGCAGCAGAGCAGCTGGTTTCAGCTTGTGCCACCAACAGCAGCCAACTGCCGCACAGTATGTCCTTGCTGCGCAAGCTGGCTGAGGCAGCAGCTAAGGTTGACAGGCAACCGGGCGCAGCAGCTCTGGCTATCCAGCAACACCAGCTGCAGCTTCCAGCTGCAGATGAGGAGAACGCTGGCACCCAGCAGGGGCAGCAGGCACAGCAGGCAGCCACCGCAGCCGCCGAAGCAGCAGCAGCTGTCACTATGGCCGGCAAGCGGCAGCAAATGGAGCTTGAACAGCAACTGGCGTCACTACTAGCTTTGCTGCTTGATTTGGTTCTTCAAGAGCCAGCAGCACTGCCAGCTGGGCAGAGCCCCCGTCAGCCTGCCTTTGTGGTGGATGCCTTTCCAGCTGTGCATGCCCTGCTGCCGGCGGTGGGTTTGCTGCCCTGCCGTGTTGCAACAGTGGGAGGGCTGCCGCTGACCAGGCCTGGCTGACTGCTTGGCCATGCTGTCTGCCACAGTGGCCAAGCAGGAAGCACGCTACCCACCTCTGGCCTGCCTTGCCCCTGCATGCACCCAGCTGCATGCTCTTCTCAAAACCGATGGCATTGCAGGTGGGTGAACTGGCTGAGCATTTTGACATCTCCTTGCTTTCGCCATTCTTGAAGATTTTGCAATGGGGCCTTGAGCCTTGCATGCAAGCCATCCCATCATCCACCATTAGCATAGCAGGCCATTCGTGCATGTTTCCCTGGGTGCTCACATGCACTTTAATCGCATCTCTCACATGCCTGCAGGCTACCCCGCTCTGCAATCACTCATCCAGCACACCGCCAACCGCCTGGGGTCCATGGCACAGGCGTTGTTGAATCCGCAGCAGGACTGGCGCATTGACCGCAGACTTTCTTGCAGCTATGGCGAGTGCAGCGCAGCGCAGGTGGGAGGGTGCACTGTG
The DNA here is from genome assembly GCA_019693395.1 of Ettlia oleoabundans. Classification (NCBI taxonomy): domain Eukaryota; kingdom Viridiplantae; phylum Chlorophyta; class Chlorophyceae; order Chlamydomonadales; genus Ettlia; species Ettlia oleoabundans. Next base: position 27,759 of record JAAMXP010000672.1, read on the forward strand.
CTCAGGTTGATATCAGCCCGCCTGCGCACACACACGTGTGCAATTTGTTGGGATGTGAACCAGAGGGCCAGGGCGATTGTCAGCTATGCGGGCAACCAATTCCCCCAAAATCAAACCTTGACGAATGCTGCACCCCGCCTTCTGTTCCTGGTTACAGGCGTTCCTTCAAAATCCGCATCAACGTGAGAAAGTGATGCCACTGGTTGAGGCACGGCGCAAGCACCTGCACCGCGCACTGGATGCTGCAGTGCCTGGCCTGGTGGGTTGCTGCAAGGGAAGCAAGAGGAAACCAGCTCATCCGCCCGTTCCATGTCTTGCCAGTGCATGCGTTGCAAGTGCTACGACTGCTGTCTGTGCTTCGTACGCCTGTCTTGTTCTTTTCTGCGTGGCCAGGTTGTGGGACTCAGTTGCTACCTGTCTTCCTCCCCTGTCTGCACTGGCCACCTGCCCGCCCGCAGGTAACCCACGAGACCCAGCGCACTGGCAGGCCTTATAAGCTTGTTCTGCGCAAGACCACGCGGCACTGGGACCAGGTGGGCAGGAGGGACAGCTCATTGCAGCCAAGGCAGCGGAGGTGCAGAAGCTGCTGCCCCAGGGAGCCCGGCATGTGGCTCCCTGGTAGAGAGCAGCGGCAGGGGCGGCAGCTCTGGCGGGAGCGCCAGCGCATGTAGCCCCCAAGGCTGCGGATGACGATGTCATTGACCTGACTAAAGAGTAACGTGACGAGCGAATCTGCACTTTGTCGATTGGCTGCGTTGTCTCATCAACAATTTTGGTGGCGGCACGCACGGCCCGCTGGCAGAAGCGCCGGCGCCCAGCCTGCCAGCAGAGATCCATCTCTTTACTCCCGGTTAAAGGCCTTGCCGGTTTGATTTCTGTTTTTGATTGTTAGGATATTACGACCCGCTCCTCTCACCCCAGGGTTATGAAGCGCTGACCGCTGTGTCCGACCTGGTCTGCTTTGTGGGCGGCAACCGACAGAGAATCGGGCTGTATACATCGTCGCGGGCTTTTGATACAGGAAGAGGGGGCGCTGCTATCGTGTCGCTGTATGGCGGCAGGCGTGGTGAGCAACCTCGCCCGCCTGCTCTTGGACAGCGAGTTTTGGGAATAAAACGCCGAAATCCAGCGATTTCGAACTTACGTCGAATGCTTGCACGCAGGAGGACGACGCCGCCACCACCGCCGCCTCGCTCGAGTTTGGCTGGGTGCCTGCCGACGCGGTTCGCAGCCTGTTAGAGGACGTGGGCAATTTTCGCGCTCGTGGAGCATCCATCGAGTTGCTTCACGCCACTGTGCTGGATGTGGGGCGTGCGGTGGATGTGGCTGCAGTGCGAGCCACCCTTTCCGCCTTCCTTTCGTTCTTGCTCCGCCTTGTTGCCGACCACAACTTCAAGATAGCCGCCTCTGCCATGGCAATTTTGGAGGATCTAGCGGTGCGGCTGGGAGCAGACTTGCAGCCGTATCTGGGCAGCCTCATGGTGCCGCTCATAGACCGCCTTGGGGACAGTGTGCAGGTGGGAACACCAGCCGCTGGGCGGCTGCATGCTTCTCTTCCTTGGGCTGACCGTCACCAAGAGCCTGCATTTCTATTGCAAACAGGCACAGATACTAAGAGGCTCATGTCACAGGCGGACACATCAACTGTGCAAGGGCTTGCTGGTTCCTTGCAGATGGTGCATACCGCTGCGGCACGCACACTGGCAGCACTGGCTCATGCTTTGGGTGCCACGCCGGTACTAGAAGCCCTTGGCGGTGCTCTGGTGCACCAGCACTGGCGAGTGCGCGAGGAGGGAGTGAATGCTTACATCGCCACGCTGCTGACCCATCCCAAGGAGCGATTTGACTATCCCGCTTGCGTGCGTGCCATGGCGGTCGCAGCGGCAGATGAAAACCCACGTGTGGCATCCGCTGCGCTGGAGGCATTTGCACTGCTGCACGAACGGCTAGGGGCGCTGCTGCAGGGGCTGCTAACGGCGGTTGGGGCACCCGATGCCGTGAAGCGGCGGGTTGCAGAGCGCACACGCGACGTCACGCCGCAGCCGTGGCTACCCGTGCTGGATGCCCAGGGACAGGTGGAGCACCAGGTGGGTGCGCTTCCCTATCCAATTTGACGGCTTCAATGCTTGGCTTGTGTTAAGGTTGTTGGTGGGAGCCTTGGGAGTGTCAAGTGAAAGACGTGTGCTGCACCAAATCTGCCTTGCATATGCCCGCCAATGACCGCAGGCCCATGCCCGGCCAACTAGCTCGCAGCGGCATCGCGCACCACCTGCAGCTGTTGCCCCTCTGGAGATGGTGGGAACAGCGGCGCTGCCAGGCAATGGTAGCAGCAGCATCCCTAGCAGCCTTCCAGCATCAGCTTCGCAGCATGTCTTGCCACACGTGCACAGCCCAGTCGTCCTTGCACAATCAGCGTATCAGACTGTGGCAAGCCCAGCAGCACTTGCGGTGCATGCTGTGGCTGTGGTGCCTCAGTACAGCCCTGCAGCAGCGAGCAGCTTGCAGCAGCACAGTGGGCTGGCCTCAACGGCTTGGTCACCAGCGGCCGTAATTGTATCTGCTGACGTAGCTGTTGGGACCAGCAGTGGCGCATCGGGGGCTATTGATTATGGCTGTCATGCGAGGGATGGGACGCAGCAGGTTGAGCGCTCTGAGGGCTCTCTGCTCAACTGGGTGCGCCCCGCACGCAAGCCCACGCAGCAGTCTCTCACAGCCCCGCGCAGAGGCAGGAGCGTGGTAGCCACGGCACAGGGCGGCTTGGTTGTAGCGGAACCTTCAGCAGCACCAACAGCAGCAGCGCCCGGTAGGGATGGGGTGCAGAGCTTTGTGCGGCATGGCAAGTCGGCAGCCACCGTCGTGTCGCGCCTTAAAGTCGCGGCAGAGGGAGCGCTGCCCTTGCCAGCGGTCGCTGTCTTATCCCAGTTTGCCGCCAGCCTCACGGCTGCGGGTGCACAGAATGCCGACCTGTCGAGCAGCGTGCGCAACTGGCAGCAGCAGCGGGCTGGCAGCAGCAACAGTGGTACGGATGACGGCGGCAGCTTTTCAAATGCAGGCGGCACAGATGGAGTGCCGTCTGCAGATGGATGCATTGCGCCATCTGCCGCCTGGCAGGATCAGCCCGCATCAGGCCAGGAAGCAGGGCTGACTGTGGAGGGGCGATCAGACTCGCTGCTGAAGTGGAGGCGGCCCAGCCGCACCAGCAGCATCAGCCGGCAGGGTGCAGCAACCTTGCAGCCTCCGCAGCCGCAGCAGCCGCAGCAACCAGCCAGCCCTGTTGTCACTCCCACCCCAGCTGCGCAGCTGGTTCGCGTTGGGAGCGCTTCCATCAGGAGGACGCTGAGCAGCTTCAAGAAGCGGCTGTTCGGGGCTGAGGCATTGTCCCCGCCTGATGAACAACTGCCTGGCAAGAATATAGATGCTGGGGAACAGGACCCGCAGCAGCAGCACCACGACCAGCAACAAGGTCTTGACGGCCAGCAGTGGTCCATTGCAGCGGTGCGCACACAGCCAGGTTCTGCCGGCAATGTTGTTGACCAGCAAGGAGCCCAGCAGGCACCTGCTGAGAAGGATGGTTCGGCAGGCAGGCTGACCGGCCTCACTGTGGCCCTACCACACACAGCAGATGTGCCAAACAGCCCCGCCCCTTCACAGCAGGAGCAGCCGGAGAGTCCCAGCAGTACCTCCGACAAGCTGAGCAAACTGAAGCGGCTGTCGGAGCATCGGCGGGTGTCCAGTGCCCCCATCACGGCCCAGCTGCAGCGGCAGCTGCAGCAGCAGGGTACAGAGGATGAGCAGCACCACCTGCAGCAGCAGCATGCTGTGCTGGGCGGGACAGCAACAGGGACGACCAGCGTTGCAGCTGTCTCCAGTGCCATACCCACTCCAGGCGGCATGGCTGGGCTTGGAGCCTGCCCCGCCGCTGAGGGCCGGCCTGGGCATCACCGGCCCTCCCTGCAGGCCCTGAAAACGCGGGCCCGCACTGCGCGGCTGCACACAAGTGCCTCCGCCACTGCAGCCACGCTGGCTACAGCTGCAGGGGGCAGCGGGACATACTCCATGGCAGCTGTGGAGGACGTGTTTGGCCCTGATCAGCCAGTGGGCAGCCCTTCATCCCTCCTGCACTGGTCCTCCCTCAATCTCAACGCCATCCCCACCCCTGCCGGCAGCAGTGCAAGCAGCAGTCCCACAAAGGTAAGCAACCGGCACGCACTTGTCGAGTGGTTTCTGTAAACTTTCAAAGACAACCCTTGCTATTCACTGTTCACTCCCATTCTGCAACGCCCATGTATTGTGTGTTCCCGCCATGCACCCCCCCCCTCGTTGCTGTCCTGCAGCAAGGTGCGCTTGCACGGACAAGCACCAACGCTGCCGGGCACTGGCCGGACAGCCCCACAGGCGCATCATGGCGGCGACCCAGCTTTGTGGGAAGTACCTCCGCAGGCAGCAGCCCGAAGGCAGGGGCGGGAAGGGCAGTAGAGGGATCAGCCGGCAGTGCTGCGGCCTTCAACCCTGCAACTGAGCCCTTGCCCCTGTCGAATCCCGAGGTTGCTCTTCAGCAGGCCCTGGGCATGCTTCTGCAGGCAGCGCTGAGCCAGAAGAAAGAGCTTGACTGGCAGGCGCAGTTTGACGCTCTTCGCACCGCCAGGCGCCTGGCACGGCACCATCCCGAGGCGCTTGCGCCTGCTCTGCACACACTGGTTGGCCTGGCAGCACCCATTATAGATGCTCTACGCAGTACAATGTCCCGCCTGGCCATCGCTGTATTCCAGGTGTGTGTGGGTTGGGTGCTTGGTAAGGGTCGTTCAGGCCTTGCAGCACGGCTGTATGTTGGCCTGACATGTATATTGCATCGGGACAGGCTTTGTGGACAACTGCGCCGGCAACTAGAATAACTTTGGTGGCGGCGCATGGCTGAAACTGCCTGGAACACCGGGGTAACCTTCAATGCTGAACCCCAAGAGTGTGTGTGTGTGTGTGTGTGTGTGTGTGTGTGTGTGTGTGTGTGTGTGTGTGTGTGTGTGTGTGTGTGTGTGTTGTGTGTCCATGGCACTCAAGACTTCTTTGTGTGGCGTGCTTGCACCTGCCTTCAGGAGCTGGCGGAGGTGTTTGGTCCCGCCCTTGATGCTGAGCTGGACGTGTTCCTGCCCCTGCTGCTCAAGCGCGCCGGACAGGTGCAGCATCCTGACTGCAGCATCCAGCCCACATAGCCTGCTACACGGGGTTGACAGCCATGTACCCGCATGTGCAGGGACTCTTAGTAGCCAAACATCGTATTGCAGGCCAATAGATGTTGGCTTCTTGTCCACCTGTCTCCTTCCCCGCAGGTGTCCATAGCGGGGCGCGACAACTTCCTGGCAGTAGAAGCCGACCGGGCACTGACTGCTGTGGTTGAACATGTGGGGGACAGCCGGGTGACGGCGGCACTGCTTGCCTGCCTGACAGGCTCAAAATCACCGGATGTGCGGGCCAAGGTGGCGATGCACCTGGATGCCTGCCTGCAGCACCACGGGGCACGAGTGGTGAGCCACTCGGCAGTGTTAGCTGGCGACCTTCTGGGTTTGGTTGGGCATGAATTCCTTGGCTGTGAATGCGTGCAGGACACACTCCATGTGTGCATGGAGATCAGCCCACTAGCGTGCAGCTGTTATCAAGCCTGTCTCCCATCGATGCCTGCCGCCATGTGCCGCAGGTGGGCCCAGCTGCTCACGGAAGCGCAGCGCTAGTGCCTCGCCTGCTGCGTGCCGCCGTGGGCCTGCTGGAGGAAGGGAGGCTGGAGGCGCGCACAGCTGGCAAGCGCATGCTGTGGGAGCTGCGGCGTCTGCTGGATGGCGGGGCGGCCAGCCATGGTGGGGAGGACTTTAAGCGAGCCTTGGCCCGGCTGGACTGCAAGACAGACAAGGTTGGCTGGCAGGTTGTGCTTGTATGCATTTAGGCCCTGTGTACCGCACAAGGGCTTTGGGAGCTGGTCTGCGGTGAGGGCGGCTGGCAATGTGCTGTATGTGTGACAGAATGGATACCACACTTGCAGTATGCTGGTATGTGCACTGATGGACTTGATTTGTTGTTTGCTGTGGTTGCAGGTTTGGGATGTGTTTGAGTCGGGCTCCATGCCCCCCCTTGTGCCTGCCCGCCAACCCTCGGCCAGCTTACGCAGCGTGGCATCCCTTGGCAGCGGACCTGGCTCACCAACAGCTGGCAGCTATAGCCCCACCAGGCAAAGCATGCAGACCTCAGCAGGCGGCGTACTTTCCACGGCTAGCTCTGGGGCCCCTGGATGGGCCATGGAGCCTGCCTCTTCAAGTTCCAGCATCGGCAGCAGAATCAGTACCGCAGGGCTTGCGGGTGGCAGATCCCACGGGCCAGCCCGGGCTGCCAGCCTGGGGGGCAGCAGCAGCGGCAGTAGCGGCAGCAGCATTGATGGCGGCGCGGGCGTGAAGCCTGCGGCCGGTGGTGGCATAGCCCCCATGAGTGCTGCGGGACGGCGGGCTTCCAGGCCTGCCAGTGGGCGAGCCACGCGCCCAGCCAGCGCAGGCACCGCCGAAAGCGGGGCTTTGGGAGGCAGTGGCGTGCTGCCTTCGGGTTCACTGTCTGGCGTGGACCCTGAGACCCAGCAGCGGCTGGAAACAGCAAGGGCTCAGCTTGGCAGCCAGGAGTGGAAGGAGCGGCTGGTTGGGCTGGAGGCTCTGCAGGCGGCAGCAGCTGCGGCACAGCGACTGCCACATGAGGCGCAGCTGTGGGTGGCGCTAGCACTGACTGAGAGCACGCTGGATGCCAACCTCAGAGTGCAGCAACAGGTGAGAACTGTTGTGAGCAGCAGCCACCAATCCAGACTGTTTGATGGGTCAGCTCGCCACCTGCAGCTCTCCCTTCCCTTCTTCTGTCAATGTCCGCAATGCCCATTTAGCTGCAGGCTGTGACGGCTTTAAGGCGCCTGCTGGAGGCTGGCGGGGATGCAATAACGGCTGCAGCTCCGACCCTCATGCCCGCCCTGTGCAAGTGTGCAGACAGCGGCAACCCGTCGTTGCGACAGGTGAGACTTGCCATGGCGATTCCTGAGGCACAGCACCCTTGATGTGCCCTGAAGTCTGCGTTGATGCTAAGTAGACTGGCCTTGCAAGCTTCAGCATCATCCATTGTGTAGTGATGATGTGATATGCATGCAGGGAGCTGGGGAGGCACTTGATCTCGTTGTGCGTGACTGGGATCCCCCAGCCTTCATCCCCCCGCTGATGGCAGCACTAGGGTCCCCCGCTGGCGGCCCCCGTGGCAAGGGGGTAGTGCTTGACCGACTGGCAGCGGTGGCCCCGCAGCTGTGGCAGTCTTGTCCCGCCATCATTCGCAAGCAGGTGCTGCCCGCCCTGTTTTCGCTGCTGACGGCTGAGCGGAGGTCAGAGTTGCGCCAGATGGTCCAGGGAGCACTGACGGTGCTCGCTCAGTTGATGGGTGCTGAACTAGTGGCAGCAGCAGGCTGCCTGCCCCCACCGCAGCAACGGTTGGTGGCACACATCGTAGCAGAGCACAGCAGCGGCCGCACGGCGGCAAGGTGAGAAATTTATTATGTGCCTTATATGAAACGCACTGAATATAGATGTATCAAGCTGTCGGCGCCACACCATCTGTTATCATGGCTGTTATCATGATTTTGGATGCACGTGTCAGCAGATTAATGGATGAAAGCAAGCAAGCAAGCAAGCAAGCAAGCAAGCAAGCAAGCAAGCAAGCAAGCAAGCAAGCAAGCAAGCAAGCAAGCAAGCAAGCAAGCAAGCAAGCAAGCAAGCAAGCAAGCAGGGGCAGTACACTCACGCAAGAATGGACCACTTGACGGATAATCAACCAAATGCAGCAGGGACACGCTGAAAAGGTTGGGCACAGACAGAGCTTTGCGAGCTGCGATGATAAGCACACTGAAAGAATGAAGGCAAGAGACAACGAGCATGAAGCAGTTGGGCAAAAGGAGTTTTGTTATGAGTGTGTGAAACAAGAGGGTAGGACTCACTGCCAGCTGTCCTTCCAACCCAGCAATCTGTGCTTGCTATGTTTCGGCAATGGTAGCTGGGGGCAGCACAGGTGCAGGGCTGCCTGATCGGCTGCCTGATCAGCTGGCCTCCGTATGTGCCGCTATGAGGTTAGGGGAGGAGCGAGACACATGCAGCTGCACCGCTACTTGTTGTGCCAACTTCTCCTCCTCTTCCTTCTTTCCCGCTTGCTGTGTCTGGCCCGCGGTGCCATTTTGGGCACCCTCCTGCTGCAGCTGCTGCTTGCGCCAGGCAGGCAGATGCTGCACTGCATGCTCCACTGCAGTTTCTGCCGCAGTGCCGCCATACTCGAGTGGCACAATCTCAGTGCCCAGGCTCTGCAGGGGTCTTATCGGCACAGCAGTTCAGTGAACATGCCATCAGCCCCTTGACGTCGCTGGCATGCCATCAGCCCCTTGACGTCGCTGGCATTTGCAGCGCGACGTTTCATGAAGTACGCAAAGTTACAGCAAGGCACCACAACAGCCCAGCTGAGGCCTCTTGCTGCCCTGACCACAAGACCTGCGAGTGGTGAGTGACAACCCGCCTCCACTCCCTTACCTCGACAAGTCGCTCTTGCCCATTCTTTCCATACACAAAGTGGATGCGCTTGCGGGTGGCGGGGTCGATGAAGGGGTAGACAATCTGCAATGTCAGAGGTGTGTGTGCATATGGAAGCAGGCCAAGTTTTTGACCCCCATGCGGAGCATGCATTTGGTGAGGCGACTGCTCGCTACGTTGCTCACTTTCTGAGGACTCAGATGACAGTACATGGACAAAGTGTGCTGGCATGCATTGCTGGCTATTCATTGCTGTTGGATGTGCAGCTCCCCACCTTCCAGATTCCCCAGAAGATGGTGGGTGCTTCGTACATGTACACCTCCTCCACTCTCTCAGGGAAGTGCTGCTCCAGCATGGCGAAGGAGAGGCGCAGAGCCGTGGCATCCAGGTTCTTCATCTGCAGGCCTGCGCTGGGCAGGGGACAAACAACAAACAGCATGCGGAGCAAGAGAGATGCAACTTTGAGGCAGTGGAATGCATGCGAAGCGACCTATTTCGCCTTAACGGCAGAAGCACAGCGAGTGACATGACTACACGGTGCCCACAAGCCATCAGCACGATCGACCGCCACCACAACCTCCACAACCGCCTCTCGTGCTGTGGCACCGGCCCGTTCCCAATTGACTCACCGCTGAGGTCAAAGAGGGACACCAGCTTGCCATCAGGGTTGGCGGGGTGCCAGCAGTAGTGGCTAGCCGCCTCAAGGCAGTAGTAAATGAAGTTTGTGACCATGGGCGTGCTGCCAGGGCGGTGCAGCCTGCCCTTGACCACAAGCAGCGGGCGGCCGTTGCTGCTGGCTGTAGGAAGCTGCAGCTTGACCTTGCCAATAACGAGCTCGGAAGCGATGTCCTCCTGCACCATTCCAGCAACTCAGCAGCAGGCTGTCAAGCAGGAAAATTAGAAAAAGGCTGCAAATCAAGCACACACAAAGACTGGCAGCTGATGCAACTTGACAGGACCGCCTGACGCAGCTACCCTCACCGCTGTGGGAGTGCCAAAGCCCTGCCGCCAATGCGCTTGTTTCACAAGCCTCGCCGCTGCCTTCTCAACATCTTGTTTCTCAGCGGCTAGATAACGTAAAAGCAGGGTGTCCACTTCCGGCCCTGAGGTGTCACCCGACGGCAGCTCCGATGTGCTTGCATAAGCCTGTAGCGTGCTCTGATCAACCTGGCCGCGCAGCTCCTCTAGCAGAGCTGCTTGGTCGGGCTGGACTGTCGTGCTGCGGCCAAACACCCGCTTCAGCATGTTTGTGGGACAACTGCAATAGACCAACAAAGCGTAAAAAGCGCGAAACGCGTGCAGGGGATCATTAGACCGCCTAGTACAGCTGTACCGCTGGTGCGCCGCACAGATACTCAAGGCGGTTGCTGCCGCCAGGGTGCCCAGCTTGCTGAGAAGGGAACCGTGTTCTGTCAAGATTGCGTCAAATGCAAAACCGGACAACACCATAAATGGTCTTACATTTCGTTTCTTCAAAGGCGAAGAAGGCGAGGCCAACATCAAACGGAAATACACTGAACAGGTTGGATCACACAACCGAACAACAGAAGCAGTGCTTGACAATCTACAGATATGCACCGCAATGACTAGATGGCAACAGAAAAACATTATACTTTTCAATTACATTGGCAGTGCGGCTCTAGTACTGTCCTGAGTTGTATAGGCTGCCCAGCACCCGTCCCGCCTCCAGGCATCCCATGCGTTCGGCCAGGCGGAACCAACGTATGGCAGCAGCATTGTCCACGCGGGTGCCCTCACCATCCAAAAAGAGATAGCCCAGAATCAGAGCCACCTACATCGGTTTGGACAGAACATGGATTGTTCAGGCGGCGCGCAAGCATACTTGTGTTTTAGCAGAGGGCAGGGAGGGAGGCACAGCAACAAATTGTAGAATATACTTCCAGTGCTGCCTGTAGCACCCACCTGTGCCAGAACCTGGCGGCAGTTGCCCTGGGTCATCAGCACAGGCATGCGTGGCTGCTGCAGCTCACAGACCCCCTCAGCGTTTGTGTTGTGGGCGGTATAGGCACCAGGAGCAGGTGCTGGGTGCTGTCCCACAATCTCCTCCAGCTGCCTGGCGGCGCGGGACAGCCACATCAGCGCCTCCTCAGAGTCATGAGCCAGGCCCATGAGGCCCTGCAGCATGATAGAAAGAAAGGTGGTCAGCAGAAACAACAAAAGAAAGAAGGGCATTCTTACTTGCGCAGGGAGTGGGACACACAGTGGTAGCAAAAATTGGCATGCACTCGGCATTGCCAGCAACGCCCCATCCACTGCGGCTCATGTCAGCAGTACCAGCAGTACCTTGTAGTACCCATACCCCAACTTCCACTGCGCTTCTGGGTGGCCCGCTTTGGCGGCACGCTGCCAGTACCGGGCAGCCTCTGCGGCCACGCCTGCTGCGCGCGCTGTGCCGACCCTAGCACCTCGCCCCAGCGTCACTGCATCCGCCGCAGAGCCGTACCAAGTGCATGCCAGATGACTGGCCGCAAGAGAGGAGCCCGCAGACGCTGTGGCTGAGGAGGTGGTGCCACTCTGGCCCTGCTGTTCCAGGTAGCGAGCGGCGGCTACTGTGGCTGCCACGTTGCCAGCCTTCACAGCCTGCTGCACCAACCACGGCAACTGGATGCCGCCACTGCCACCGTCCCTGCGGCTTCTGTTGCGACTAGCACTGTTGTTTTCGCCATCAGGACTACTGGTACCAGCAGTAAAGCCACGCTGGACAGCGCTGGCGGGTGCCAGCAGCTCAAGGTGCGAGAAGCGCAGCAGGCGTAGCGTGCTGCGCTCTGCCCCCAGGCCCTGCCGCCAACTGGCGCACACGTGGCTCAGCGCTCGGGCCATATGGCTGCTGTGCCCTGCAAGGCATGACGAGGTGATAAGGGTGGCCGCGAGGCCTTGAGGATAAGATGAAAGGTAAGTCTGTGTCTGGGGCCGACTTGTGCCAGTCAACGACCCTCGATACGCTGTTCACTATGTACAGCACAATGCAGGGGGCACTTTATCAGCAAGCATCGAAGAACATGCTGAGTGCTGAGGCCAGGTATGCGGCAGCGTATAATTTTTGCCACATGATTGCCAAGGGAGCAGCTGACCCGCTTGTGCTAAAACCAGCGCCAGCATCTCCGGCTGCAGCTCGCTCCACCTCGAGCGCTCAAGGCTGCTGCGGTGCCTGGCTGGGTGCTGTGCTGAAGATGGGATGTCTGCCTGAGCACCTGATGGGGACCCTGACCGCACAAAACCTGCTTCCAGGCATGCAGATTCGCTGCTTACCAAGCCGCTGGACAGGCTGGTGCCAACAGGGGCCGAAGGTGCAGCAGGCTTCTTGCCCGCCCTACGTGGGATAGCTGCACCTGCTCCTGCTGATGGTAGTGGCGCTGGTGCTGCTACCCCAACTGCCGCCACGCCTGCTGATTGTGTTGCTAGCGGGGACGAGGAGGCCTCCGTTGCTGGTGCTGGCATTGATGCTGATGCTGCTGATGGGGAAGCAGCCGTTGCCCCGCCCTGCCAGCTCAGCGATGTGGCTCGCCCCGCGATGCTCCACAGCAGCTGCTGCCTGGGCTCGCACTCAAATGTGGGCACGTTGTGCTGCGCATGTGGCCGCTGACTCACCGCCTGCAGCTGGTGCTGCTGACGTGCTGCCCGGCGAGCCAAGGGCTGCTGCTGCTGCTGCTGAACCTGCTCTCGAGGCACCGCTGCGGGCTGGGCTTGTGGGCGTGGCTGGAGCGGCTTATATGTCTGCTCTAACTCCTGTTCTGGTAAGCCTACCATAGTAGCTGCAGCTGCAGCTGGCTGGCGATGCGGTGTGTTAGGGCCCGTCACGGCTGGCTCGGGAGCCTGTCCAACCTGCACCTCTGTATGTGGCCGTGCCGCCGCCGCTCCAGATGCTACCTCGTCATCCCATGGAGCAGCCGCTGCCCCCGGCTCGCGCAGCAGCTGCCGCAGCATGGCCTGCTGCTGGTGGTGCAATTCAAGAGAACGCTTGCGACGGCTACCCCTGCCGCTGTTGCTGGGGCTGACAGTGGGGCCTGCGCTGTCAGTACTGGACTTGTAGGCACTGGTCAGGCGCCAGTCTGTGCCACGGTGCAGATGCTTCTCTGCAAGCTGTTGCACCTGGTGCTGCAGCTGGTCCTCGTAAAGTGCCTCAGGCAGTGCCAGCACAGCATCGCCGCACACCTGCAAGCAGCAACTTGCAATAGCTCCGCTCAAGCACCCAACCATAAGCCTGTGCTTGGCGGTGCTGGCAAGCGAGGGCAAGGCTGGCAGGCTGGAGCTCTGTGTTTACGGCCAGGGATGCAAAAGGCATAATAGCAGATCGGCATGGCGAAACATTGAGCGGAGCTGCAGATTCATATGAAGTAAGACGCTGATGCTTGCCTGCGTGTTTGCCAGGCCCGAGGCTAGCTGGTTGTGAGGGCAGGACAGCGGTGCATGCTGCCAATGGAGCCGCCCGCAGCCACCGATGATGCTTGTCTGGTATAGGTTACCCTGCAGATGCACAGGTTGGGTGGATCAGTGTCAAGGATACGTGCTCCACAAGGGTCAAGCAGGGCGGCCCACAACCAAGTGGTTGCAGAGCGCCAGTGGCGGTGTGTGGGGCAACCCTCGATTCCCGAGCTACCGCTGCAGGCAGAGCCCATCATGATCACCTTGTTGCGCTCACCTGCTGCAACACATCCTCAGGACGCGTACCGGCAGGCAGAACTTGGAGCTCCACCAACTCCCCCGAGCCGTCCGGCACCTGCAGCAACAGACAGCGCATGGCTGCCTGCTGATCGCGCCGCCGTGTCCAGCACGTTACCAAGGCCAGGGGAACGAAGGGACCTGCGTTTGCAAACGTATGCTGTGTGCTGCGCCGTGGAGGCTCATATGTTGTCCAATGCTCCAATGCGTCGATGAAACTACTACTTCGACACGCAGATTGTCACGTTATGGCGTCAGCTATGGGTCATTCGCAGTCGGCCGCGCTGCAGACAAGCCATTTGCACCAAAACACCTGCCCCTGTTCCCAGGCGCCTGAGAGAACGATATTCCGGCACATGCGTGCATTACCAGCGTGTCGGACGCACCACTTGCGGCCCCATGGCAGAGCAGCAGCGGCGGCGGCAGGGCCAGTGGCGGCAGTAACCGTAGCGGCAGGAGCGACGGCGGGCGGTGCAGCAGCAGGTCTGCCGCAGCTTGCTGCTGACCTTGCGGCGGCAGTGGACGAAGCGCCGGCGTGGACGCTGGATCAAGCGGTTGGTCTTGTGTTTGGCGGCCTGCTGCTTCTCTTATACCTCAGCTCAACTCAGGTGCGAAGGGCCCCCCAAAAAGCCAGCCCAGATGTTGCTGCCCCATATTGCTCATGCATGCACAACAGAACGCTATCTTATAAGTTGATTGCCTAATCCGACAAGCAGCTGGCGTCATGTTTTTTGGCTTATATAAACGTTCCACCCATCGCACAAGTCCGCCCATCCACGTGTCAAGCTGTTGCAGGTTGACCGCTTTGTGGCGCGGCAGCAGCGGCGGCAGCTGGGGCTGTGCGAGGAATGTGGCGGCCTGTTTGAGCCTGGCAGCTGCGCAGATCAGAGCTGCCCTGCCCGTCGGCAGTAGCAGCAGTAGGCAACCATCAGCAGCTCTTCCAGCACAAGCCCTCATGGGTTTGTGTTCAACCATGATCGGGCTACTTTCTCCTGCACATTTTTCCTCAACCCGTCCGATGGAATTTTTTCCGCTCTCAGTCTGTTTTATTGGGGTCTGCTCAATTTACATATTTGTTGAAAATTGATCTCAATAACTTCCGTGCGTATGCGCAAGCGGGTTTGCACAGACAACAAGTCAATTCGCAGCATGGGACAATACACGGAGCAGGACGCAGGATCACAAGCAAAACGTGCCTCTGCTCACCATTTGCCAGCGCACAAGCTTTCTGGCAAGGCACCAACAGGCTCTAATAACACACCAGCCGAGGGCATTGAATGGTCTTCGCAATGGGGTAAGTGGATTGTGTAGGCAGGCACAGCCCCCAGTAGGCGCTCAACTGGTACATTTGCTTGCAAATGCAGCAGCCTTGCCACCAGCTCATGCTAGCAGCACTTGCTGCCATTTCAGTCCAGCAACATAGTTAAGAGCTGTCTACTTGAGACAGCTCGTTGAGCTGGGAGCTGCCATCAGCCGACAGCTCACGCGGGATGTGGTGTTTCACACAGTGGGAATGGGCAGGTCGTGCCAGCCCACCAGCCCTCTCAGTTCATGCATATCCCGTGATGTGGTCCTTGATGAGCTTGCTGAAGCCAAAGCCCTTGAACCGCACCTCCCCTGTTAGCCCCTGGAGCGCATCATCGGCAAGGATGAACGACTTGTCTGTTGGGTCCTGCACAAAACACAGGCATGTGACAAATTGGAGGGGCCGGCAGGTGAGAGGGGATACGGCAGCCCTGGCCAGCCAGATAGTCGATGAACAATCACGCAATCAAGCGTGCCATATGCATAGGGTCAAGCAAAGCAACATGGGAGGGCCGGGCAGTAAAGGCAGCTAGGCAGAGGGGAAGGCAGCAGGGGGATCCAAGGCAGCATAGGGTGATAATAAGGGTGTTTGGTGGTTGCCATAAGACTGCTTTGTTATGCAGCCTTTTTTGACATGTGGGGCAGGTTCCCTGCTGCCTCCGCACCTGCAGGCCCTTCTCCTTGCAGTACGCCCAGAAGTACTTGGTGATTTCAGGGCGGGAGGCGGTGGGCTTTCCGATCCATGCAGCCAAGTCAGCGGACAACCTGCATGTGTTGAGGGTGCAAGTTGTTCAAGAGAGCCAGCAGTAACGGCAGTACATGGTCGCAGGCGCCTGAGGCCACCCCTGGTTTATATCAACATCAGCCAGGGGCGCGGAGCAGTGCTGCAGGTTGGCACCAGAACAGCTCCGGGTGGCGTTCCCACGTGCTGTGCCCCTTCCCTCGTGATGCAGCGGGCTGCCTCACGACTGACACAGTGCTGGCAGCAGGGCATGCTTACCCCCCCTTCCCTCACCCCACGCACCCACATCCAGACCCACACACTCACCCCATGAAGACCACCATACCACCCACACCCAGACATCCATGTAATGCTCTTGCACCCATACACTCACGTGCATTCCTTGGTGAACCCGTTTGGCTTCTTCTCCTTCCCCTCATCCCCCGCGCTGCTGCCCCGCTTGCGACTGCCGCTGGCCTTGGGGGCTGTGGCGGCAGCTTTCCGCGCTTTCTTTGGTGCCGGCCGCTGCTCCTCCGCCTCCTCTGCCTCCTCCTCTTCACTGCCGCCCTCCTCCTCGCTGGCGTCGTCATCGCTGCCACCAACCACATCTGTGGATCCAACAAAGCAGGTGGGTGAGCGGGCAGGCAGCTGGTGGCAGGCAGGCACGTGAGCAGCAAGGCAAGCAGGCACTAAGGTGCGTTCAGCAAGCCTCCTATGGCATTGCAAACGCAAGCAAGAATGTTCCGTGCAAGAATCGTCCCTTGTTCTGTCCTTCCCACATTGCTGAAAGGCGCTCGTTGTCCACACTTGGAGAGCGCAATTCGCTGCGCGCAAATTACTGGAATAGTGTTCGATTGATGCGGCGCACCGCTGCCCACCATTTACTCACCGCTGGTTTTGCAGTGCTTGGACAGCTGTTTCTGCAGCTTGAACATATTGCAGCGCGTGCCTGTGAACAGCGTCTTCAGCTTGTCGTCTGCAGCAGGGAGTGAATTGATGTGTGGGTCCAGGGAGGCCAGCAAACACCCAAGCTGGGGAGTTCCACACCTGATGGTTTTTATGTGCGAGGCAAAACCACCAAATCTCAAGCAAAGCAAACAAAGGCTGTCAATATATTCATTCGCTGCTGAAATGACTGAGCGCTCACCAAAGATGATGGTGCGCTTGTCCTTGGGGTCCTGCAGCTGGTGCTCCTTAATATACGCCCACAGACGCTTCACAACCTGCAGGCAGGCATGCCTGGGTGAGTCAGAACTGTTGATGTGCTCTACTACTGCTGCAGCAGCAAGCTAGTGCCTGGGGGGGCTCGTAGCAAAGTTACCCACTCTTGCAAACAGCCCCGGCTGCTGCTGTAATGCGCGTGTGCACCTCTGGCTGCTGCCAGCACCTACCTGCGTGCGGGGCAACCGCTCCTCTCCCAAAAATTCCTGCATCTCCGGGCTGAGGAAGGAGCCCAAGCTGCTGCCGTCAGCAGCCTTGCGCTTCCGCCCCTTGGCACTGCAGGCAAGGGCAAGTAGGTTGAAGGAAGGTAGGAGGAGGGCAGGCATGAACATGCCAGCGTGCCATTTACAACTTGTTGTAAAGCAAAAGCAAGCTTCCGTAGGCTTGACCGGCCTAGAAATAATGCAGGGAGCCAGACATGCTCCAAACTCACGCAGGAGCCTCCTCCTCCTCCTCCTCTGCCTCTGCGCCGTTATCCCCAACCTGTAGGCAGGGGAGACATGGAGTTGAAAGCAAAGGAAGCGTAGCCCAAACGTAACTGTCGCAGCACCGCTGCCGGCACCTGAGTGCCTCAAGTTGACATACACAGTTGCAGAGCACAATTGTCCCACAGGCACCGCTAGGTCACTCAGCTACCTGTCACATTTGCCTCCCCTAGCCTTCCCTGCCCTTGCATGGCCCCCAAGGTCCCACATACCTGTGCCGCTTCCTCCGCATCTGCCTCCTCCAAGTACCTGTTGATCTGGGCTCGCAGCAGCCCCTTGCGCCCCGACAGGTCAACCCCATACTCTCCCTCCAGCTGCCGCCGCAACTGCTTCTCTGCAGGGCAGGCAATTGCAGAAGCAAGAAAGCAGGTAGGCTGGCACGCAAAAGATGAACCCAACACGGCGAGAGTTGCACAATTCAAGCGGCAAAAGTCAACACTGGCAATACAGTGTACCATTGTTGCATGTTGTGTGAACCACACAACTCAGCTCGGCTGGCACAAACAGAGGTGTGCACCTCCCACTTGTCTGTGCTGAAGAGGCAGTGCCTTAACCACCCCCACACTTGCTCATTGCGGAAGCTGCCAATGGGAAGGTCAGGTAGCAACAGCTGGCCACACGGTGTGAATAGCGCATGCAGTGCACATCGCCCATCCACCCACTCACCGGTCGTCGTTGCAAGGTCCACCTTTGCCAGCAGTTCACGCAGCCGCGCCACAAGCACCTCGTCACTAGGGGGCTCAACGGCTGCAGTCTCCGTCTGAGCCTCGCCAGACTGCTCTGGTTTTACATCCTCCTGTCCCTCTGCTGCCACAGGCTCTTCCTTTGCTACCGCTCCATCCCCCTCCACCTTCACTGCTGCACCTGCCTCTGCTGCACCTGCCTCTGCTGCTGCTGCCACTGGTGCCCCAGTGTCGGCTGCTGTAGCTGGCGCGGCACTCCCCCCATCTGCTGCTGGCGCGTCCGTTGCGGGCGGTCGGGCTGGCTCTGCGCCATCCGGTGAGTCATGTTGACCTACTTCCGGACCCGCTGCAGGAGCATCGCCATCCGCAGCGGCGACAGGAGCGGCCTCATCCTCCTGCGCCGCTACCGGCGGTGGCGGTGCGACTTGCTCATCTATCGGTTCTCCAGCTGATGCGATGGCATCTTGGGGCGGTGGCGGCACGTTTGTGACCGGTCCTGTTTCTGATTCCGCCATCGCTCTTTGCGCACCCTTCGGTATATGCAATGCGCGCGCCACAAATTCAAACACAGGCTGCTAATGGCCCACAACGCCTATTCGTGCATTCAGGTGGGCTGCCAAGCTGGCAGGCTTGGGCACCCTGACCCGCCATTCGTCGCTTTATCCCACCGCCCGTTCCCAACCGTGCACCCACTTTTTGTAGATGTTTGGTCTAATGTGACTCGAATCAATAGAATCTACCTAAGTCTCCACCTCAGCAGCAGTTTTGCTCATCAGTTGTCGATTGGACAGCGCTGCGGAGCTAGTTCCTGCCCATGGCTCTTGTTGCAACCCAGGCACGGGCCTTCACTGTCCCTGAGGTTTGCTTGCATGTATTTCCAGAAGCATATTGAAATCACGACATGCACTCAAGTCCAACTCAAGGGCAGGTGCTGAATGCAGGAAGGAGCACAGCAGGTGGGCTGGCTGACAGGTTGCATCAGCTACAAAAGATAGCATGTGACACATATGACTCAACCAGGATTGAAGCCTTTTGGACCTGCCACTCCTCACCAGCAAAACAATGAGCACTAGTAGTAGGCACATGGCCATGATGCGCTGGCGCTGTCAAGGCGCCACCAGCAGTGCTGAAGCCAACGTCGGTCAAGGGCATGGCCTCATCATACAAGCCCCGTGTCCCATGTGGCACCAAATGATGTGCCGTACGGGTGGAAGCTATTGGGAAGGCTCTTGGCCAAACCCTCTAATGAGCAGCAGAAAATCACTGTCTGCTGCGCGATTTCTTGCAGGGTGACCGCCGGGCGTGAGTTGGCGCTGACAGGATGCAAAGTATATTCATAAAAAGTACTGTCCGCCATTTACTCACGCGTTTCATTTGGCACCTCAAAGTTTCTTTAGAATTTTCTGGCAGTATGAAGCCGCTGCACAACCCGAAACACAAGCACAAGAGGCAGCCCAAGCGTTTCGGGGCGTCCATCGGCTTGGAGAAGTTCTCTAAGCTGAAGAAGAGCAGTTTTGACAAGCGCGCCAAGGAGGAAAGGGAAAGGGCACTGAACGCCGCCAAAGTGAACGCCTACAAGAAGCTGAAGAAACGGCTAGGAGACAAACTAGAGCCCAGGGTCAAGCTTACCGAGGTGCTGACTTCATTCGGCTCAGGCAGCAGCATGCATGCTGCCGCCATGTCCCCGCCACTGCTGCTGCCGCTGCTCCGCCGTTGGCAAAAATCGTGCGGGAGTACCAGCTGATTGGCTGGGCTTGTTCTACGTCTGCAGGATGACCTAGATGGAGATGGGGAGCAGAGGCCGGCTACTCAGCAAGAGCAACAGTCACGGCAGTGGCAGCAAGTGCACCAAGGCAATGCAGCGGACGAGGCAGGCGAGCGTCAGCAAGATGGTCACTCCCAGCAGCAGCAGCAGCAGCAGCAGCAGCAGCAGCAGCAGCAGCAACATCGACAGCAGTCCAAACAGGATCAGGGCGCTGAAGTTGGTGATCAGCAGACTGGCGGTGGTGGGCGTGGCGGCCGCGGTGGCAGGGGTGGGCGAGGCGGCAGGGGAGGGCGTGGAGGCCGAGGCTGCGAGGGACGGGGCGACAAGAAGGCCAAGCCGCTGTCCCACGTGCAGCGCATCGCAGAAGAGGTGCACGCAGAGAAGGTGGGTAAGGAGGTGGTGCGAAGCCGCCCATCTGTATTTTGCTCAGAGGCGCCACCGCCTGTGGGATCCACCTGAGGTGGCCGCATGTGGGCTGAGGCACGTGCAACTCTCATAAATACATACATTACTGTGATGCCAGTAACCAGGCTTGCGATGTTCGTTCTCCTATACTGTTGCTTGCCCTTGATGGAGGATTGCTGCCCAGCGACTTTGAGCACAATTCTTGCATCTGATAGAATCCTAAAACCCTCCCTGGCAACAGTTCTGTCAGCCTGCTGCCTTGTCCTCATCGTGCCGTACCGTGCTGCACCACATAGCAACACAGTGCATGCAGACATACCTACCTGAAACCACAGCACTACACCACACCCACCGCACGCGCCTTGCAGGAGGCGCGGCAGCTGGAGCGTGAAGCAGCCCAGCGCGCTGCTGAGGAGCGGCGCACGAAGCTAGCAGCAGATGCCAAACAGCGCGCTTCTCGATCCAAGGTGTTGTACAAGCGTACCGCTCACGGTCAGCCAGTGATGAAATATCGCGTGGAGAAACTGTTGGCGCAGCTGCAAAAGTAGTAGCGCTGGCTGGACTCACATGCACTAACCTTGTACCGCAGCAGCAGCAGGAGGGAAATGCTGCAGTTCCGGACAGCGAGCTGAACATCATGCCTGGAATCTGGTCTGGTCATGTCGATACGTGATAGTGGCCATGCAGAATGGCAACCCGGCACTGCGCCTGTAAATCACGCCATTCTGCTCCTGCAAGGCCCCATTTGCCTCTGGGTGTTGCTTTGGTTAGGCTGCCTGTTGCTTCACACAACGAAATCTGTTGCTTGTCATCTGGCAACTTTCCTGCCTGTAGTAATAAACCATTGATCGCTGCCTGCTGTGCGCCGCATTACAGGTTTAGGGAGGGTGGTAGCAACAAAAAGAATTGCAGCTGTGAAAGTGAGGAGCGGGACATTTGAGTGTGGTGCTCAGCACCAGTGCATGCAACAGCAAATAAAAGAGTGGCGCAAGTAGCTGATGAAAGTAAATGCTCCTGCGCAGCAGCCAGCCGTCTAGTGGTTGCATCACCATGTCATGCTGCGCCGCACTGCGCATAATCAGGAAAGGTAGCAGTTGTGACCGGCCAGTGCTCACGCGGCTGCGGTGGCCAACTGCTTGGCTGCCTGCTGCGAGGCGTCAGCTTGCTCGGCTGCTGGCTGCTTGGGGATGAGCCCCACATTCTCAAGGATGGCAACTGCAACAGCGGCAGGGTGCTAGTGCCGCTGGTGGTGGGCAAGAAGAGCGAGAACTGGAGGGGCAGCCAAGACAGTTGGCACGCCGCACAGTTCACAAGTAAGTTTTCTCACAAGGATCGCAGCCAGCTTCGATTCTTCGCTTCCCTCCTTCCTTCTTTGATGCCTGTCACAACACGCTGCCCACTAGCGTGGCATCATTTGAGCAACTTTACCACCCACCCACCGTGCCCACCCACCCACCTGCCGAGCGCTCCAGGTTGAGTGTGTACATGTGGAGGCCAGGGGCACCCGCCGCCAGCAGCCGCTGGCACATCATGGTGCCCAGGCTGATGCCAAACGCCTGTGGTACAAGTTGATTGAAGGATAGAAAAGGCAGTTTATAGGATAAATGGTGTGGCCCCATGAAAATGCTGAGCTGCACATAGGTACCTCACCTCCCGACACAAAACCAAAAAATTCCAAACCTTCTCCCTTAACCCAAAGACTGTAGAGAATAGCAAAACCTGCTGGCCCGCCCCCTGCCACCAACCCTACCTTGACGGCCTCCTCGCTGCCCTTGATAGCCTCTAGCACGTCTGCAATGTGCTGGGGCACCGCCGTCTTGCAGAAGCTGGTCATGCGCTTGAAGCCGCCGTACGTCATGATGGGCATCACGCCCGGCAGGATGGGGGCGGTGATGCCCACGGAACTGCAGGGCACAGACGCCAGGAGTGGATGGGGGCTCCATGAATATTTGATTGGAGGGGTGTTGAGGTGGGCAGCAAGCATTATGTCGCTGTTGTAACCCGTAACCCGGTGCGCAGGCAGCTACCTGAGCAGAGGCACTGGCTCACGCAGCCAATCAGGTGGGGCAACCCAACCCATCCGAGCCAGGCAGCCATTGG
The DNA here is from genome assembly GCA_019693395.1 of Ettlia oleoabundans. Lineage (NCBI taxonomy): Eukaryota > Viridiplantae > Chlorophyta > Chlorophyceae > Chlamydomonadales > Ettlia > Ettlia oleoabundans. The sequence goes on from JAAMXP010000672.1 coordinate 49,700, forward strand.
CCAGCTCAGCCCACCCAGCCAGATGCGCCCTCCCAAGCCCAGGCCAGGTGACCACAGGCAGCTGCCCTCAGCCCCCAGCCTGCCACCCAGTGAGTGTCAATGAAAAAACCACGCATCTGCCTCACGCATTCCCCCAGCACCCACCGGCAGTCCTTGACAAACTGAATGTATCTGTCGCAGTCGTAGAACAGCTGAGTCACCACAAAGTCCGCGCCAGCCTCAATCTGCGTGGAAGGTGCAGATGTGTGTGTGGGGGTGGTGTGTTTCAATGTGGCGATGCACGTAACAATAACGATGCCACACCATATGTACACTAATAACAGTGGGACAATGCCACCATACCCGCAGGCAGCTGACCCAACTATCTGCAGCCATGTGCCCATTCCGACAAGCCCTGGCCCCGGCCCCCCTCCCCATTCAGCGCTCTTCCACCCCACCCCAACTCTTGCCTCTATACACAGCTGACCACACCTTCTTCTTCAGGTACTGTATGTCGCCCCAGTAGTTGTCGTGCATCTGCTGCGCATCATCCACAATGACGTCCGGGTGCGCCTCAGGGTAGCCGCTCACGGCGATGCCAAAGTAGTCGCTGTGCTCAGCGCTGAGAGGTGGCAAGGGGAAAGGGAGGGGGGCACATTGGAGATTTGGGGGGCATACAAGTCATGCAGCGCAACGCAGATGTACTTGAGCAGGAGCTCTAGGCAAGGTATAACTTGTGGGGGTGGCAAGGTAAGGCGTGGGACATGGTGGTGGTGGTGGTGGGGGTGCCATGGCAGGTATGACCCGCGCTCCGATTGAGTAACGCAGGGTACCTAGGCTGCGTACCTATGCGGTTTGGCAAGCGCCTTCCAGCAGGACGGGCATTTGGCAGGGAGGAGATGCAGCGCATCACATCCCCACAGGAACAGGAACCAGGCGCACACCAGTACACCTCACCGTATGTACTTGACTAGGTCCAGTGCGCAAGCAAAGCCGCCCTCCACCGCCTCAAAGTGGTCCTGGCCCTTGGGGGGGTCGCCACGCAGCGCCAGGATGTTGCGGATGCCATACTCCTTGGCCTGCGGTACAATATGGAGGTACGATACCGCACCGCAATTATGGCAGTATTTAAAAAGGTACTAAAAAAAGTACTAAAAAGGTACCACAGTGACAGGAACCCAACACATGTGACCATGTGGGCAGAGTTGCAACAGCCACATGGCACAGGCCACAGCTACTTTGGCTCAATGCAACCAGGGAAGGCTTGCGTAAAGCAGCAGCGTCACCAAGCGTCACCCATGCTCCCCTTGCGTACCTGGTACACCACCATGCACAAGCCCAACACAACACCAACCGTTCCTCATCACCCTCTCACCCACCTTGATGAGTGCATCCCGCAGTTTCTCCACGGGCATGTTGGTGCAGGTGAGGTGCATCATCGTCTCAACACCAACCTGAACCCACCACAAGCGCAGCAACAAGCAACAATACGGGCGCATTTAGCAACAAGGGAGTGTGCAGAAGTGGTGTATTAATAAAAGAGAAGGCAGCACGGCAGAATGGCGGCTTTCTAGCACTACAACGTGTTGGCCCCATCATCCGCAGCCATGGGGCAATTAACAACAGACAAATGCAGCGAGATCTTGGCTATACACGACAGCACCCATTCCAATGCAGCCTGCCACATTGACCTAGCACCAAACGCTTGGACACAGCGTGGTAAGGGGACCGTCAGGTATATGCAATTTACCTGCTGCGTCCACCCTTGCTGCACACACCCCTGCAGCACAAAGCCGCCTGCAACACGTGGTGCTCAATCCACACATTGCCTGCAGTGCACTGCTCACCTCCTGGTGCATGCTGCGCGCTACATCCAGTGTGACATCAGCGGTAGAGCCGCCCGCTCCCCATGTGATGTCGCAAAAGGTGGGGCCCAGCGCCGCCATGCGCATCTGGCGCTCCTTGAGGTTGTGCACCCCCTCATCCGTCTTTGGCGGAAAGTACTCAAAGCTGAAGAAGGTCTTGCCCTCCGCCATCTTGGCATTGAGCTTGTCAATGATCTTCGCCATGGCTGCCGGTGCTGCGGGGTGCTGCAGCAGCATATGGGAGCAGCGGAGCAGTGTGGCAGGGCGGTTGAAAGCGGGAGCGCAGCGGCAGCGGTGGAAGGCTGCCAGCGGGCGTCGCAATGTTCAGCCTAAGCCATGCTGTCGCTGCTGTCGTAAACTGCATTCCATTACTGCCTGCGCCTGCCTCAGCGGGCCAGTTGCGATGACAAAACAGGTACTCTGCAGGGACACTGAAACTGATTATCCACGAACCTTCTAACGTTGCTCAGCGGCAATGGAGGACGATGGAAGTTTTGGGTGCTGAGCTAGGCGAGTTGCGTGGAGGGGCTCACTGCCAACACACATAAACAATAGGATCGTATTTATGCAGCGCAAGTAATGCCACAACACATGCGCACAACCGTCAGCTTTGCAAGTGAGTGCTTGTGCCCCATGGCGATGACCTTTCTTTCGTGGAGAACGTGCATCATACTGAAGCGGCAGAGCCATTATTACGCTGAAACACTTTGAGCAATGCCATCATTGTTCGGGGCCATGCACTTGCACCCTCAGCGCACTTGCCTTGCGGCCCCGAGCACCGTTGCTTGGCTCCAACCGCCTTCCGGGAATTGCGCTGGCTATACATTATGTAAACCAAACGGCCGGCGTAAGGGCGGCCGTGCAATGGTGCTGAGCCCGAGCAGAGCCTCGGACAAGGTGGCGGCAGCGCCACCGGCAGCCGACGAAGGCGGCAGCCCAAACAGCAGCAGCAGCAGAAGTGCAGGGACCAGCTTGCAATTTGGCATTCACATCAATGGAGGCGATCTGCTCGCCCCCAGCAGTCTGGGCAGCGTCACCAATGGTGCGGCACTGCGCGGCACGCAGCCACAGGCCGGGGCTGAACCTGCGGTGCCGCCGCAGCAACTTTTGCCTGGCCATATCGCAGTCATCATGGATGGGAATGGGCGCTGGGCGGCCCGCCGCAACCGCCCTGCCGCTTATGGCTACCAGCAGGGCATTGAGGCACTGCGCACAGTGGTGCGGTGCTGCCACCGATGGGGCATTCCCTGTCTCACGGTGAGTGGTGACATGAACAGGCAGGCAGGCAGGCAGGCAACCACGCATGCACCGCACACAGGCATGGACAAAATAGGCGACCGACCAAGCCCATGTTGAACATGCTGCATTCCCGACCAGCTCGCTGTGCATGCATTGCATTAATGACCCACCACCCACCTGCCCGGCTTGCCGCCTTTCATAGCCCGTGTCCCTGCCTCTAGCCTCGTGTTGTTCAACACACTCTATCTGCGTGCCACACCCCACCCACACACCCACCCACACCCAACATCACGATCTTCACAGGTATACGCCTTTAGCGCCGAGAACTGGTCCCGCCCTGCTGTTGAGGTCGACGCCTTGCTGGCACTGATGGAGCGCACACTGCGTGCTGAGGTGGCTGAGCTGGCGGCCAGAGGCGTGCGGCTGCGCTTCATTGGGGAGCTGGGCATGCTGCCGCGCAGCCTGCAGCGACAGATACGCGGGTGTGTGAACAGAGTCTTGCATGATTTCTGGGGTGATGTGGTGTCAATGTGCATGCTGCCAGTACCCGGCAGAGGAAATACGCAGGTGCGGGGGTTGATGTAATACGAGCCCAGTAACCAGGGAGCCGTGTTAAGTGCGCTGCCCTTGGTTGTTGGGTGCCAATGATGCACATTGCGGCGTTGAAACGGCGCTTGACACGTTATTGGCTTTGCTGAGCCTTCGCTCCCATGCTGCCGATACTGCCAATGCTGCACCTGCTATGCAAGCTGTGTCTCCTGGGGTGGGAGAACCATTGGCGCCATTCTGTCCATTCCTTGCTGTGCCTGCAGTGCTGAGCTAGAGACGGGCGACAACAGCGACCTTCACCTCACCGTGGCGGTCAGCTACAGCGGGCGCCAGGACCTGACACTGGCGATACAGGAGATTGCACGGCTGGCAGCTGCAGGGCAGCTCCATGCCGCTGATGTCACTCCAGAGCTTATTGAGCGCCACCTGGCTACTCAGCAGCTTCCACATGCGTGGCGCTACCCTGACCTGCTCATCCGCACCAGCGGCGAAAGGCGCCTCTCCAACTTCCTGACCTGGGAGTCTGCCTACTCGGGTGGGTAGTGCGCCACAGGGCGGTATAATACACAAGCTGCTGCGCAACACACTCTGGTGCTTGGCCTTCAGGGTGTCAGTTTGCTTGGCAAAACTGCTTGCCATAGCAGCGACAGCAGCGACGCTTGATTTTTCCTGTGTATGCAAGTGCCTATTGGGAACCAGCGCAGTAACAGAGCTTTCCTTCTGTTTCTTGTAACACTGCTGCGTTCCTGTGGCGAAGTCTGTCTCGTAGACGAGCTGCACGTAGTTTGCGCCTTTGTCGCAGAGTCGGTAAAGGCATTGTGCCTAGGGCGATGCGCTTTTGCCATTCGTCTTTTGTTTGCTGCCTGCAGAGCTCTATTTCAGTGATGTGATGTGGCCCGAGTTTGGGGAGGCTGAGCTGGCGCATGCGCTCTGGGACTATGCGCAGCGGGAGCGACGCTTTGGCGGCAGGCAGCAGGGAGGCGACGGTAGCGAGAATGCTGTTGAGCCACAGCTACAGTAGCCACAGCTACACTCAGCGGACTAGGTGTTTGCGGTGCTCTGCTTACTATGGGCATGTCATATAATGTGAGAAGAGGGCGTGGCTGCCCATTATGCCATTTTACTTAGCGTGCATTAGGAGGCCGGATAGTTCATCATATGCGTTGTGTAGCATTCATTTTGGTTTCAAGGCAGTTTGCTGTTTTCCGCATGATATTCTAGCGCTGGCAGCCAGCTCCTCTCCACCCAGACCAATCATCACAGCTCAAGCTCGCACTCACCAATCCTGGCATCGAAATTTGATCTGTAAGCTCTGCTAGCGGTTCTTTGCAAGGCTATTTTCGGGCTGCTGTGCTCAGAAGTGGTGCTCCCTAAGCATGCATGGGTGACAGCAGCAGCTGGGTGGAGGAGGGGCAGCCAGGTTGATGATGATCCCTAGGTATGCACAATGGGACAATTCCTTTGAAGCCAGCCGTTTCTGATGTGTTCCAGTCTTCAACCTATGGCCTAAGGCTGCCCATGCGTATGCAATCTCCTCCAGGCATCCTGGCATGCCGGTTTTCAAGGACTGTATTATCAGGCCCTCCACTGCATCCCCCCAGCTGCAGCACTTTTTTCACTGGCTATCATGCTGATGACATAATGGAAGTAATAAGGACACTTTATCGAGTGTGTCTGATCAGCTACCAGGCCTGGGTTACCACCAGGTGTAAAACCGCCGCTGTGTGGCCCATCCCGCCCTCGGCGCTCCTGGCCGTTGCCCTAGCCCATTGATTGCTCTCTACCAGCGTTGGACATACGCATCCAGAACGCAGACAACGCCCGATTCATGTCCCAGCTCTCTTCGTCCGCGGCCACTCCTGCGGCTTTGTGACGCTTCCGGTTCTTGCTCGCTTGGGGGCCCTCGCCCTCGTTCAGATAATTTTCCGCATTTGCCAGCGAACATTCCGGGAGGATCGGAAGCTACAGGCTTTCCCAGGGCACGCAAATACTCTCGGGTTACTTTCTTAAACCTTCGGCCCGTCGGAAGTGCTGCCCAGTGGGGCTCAGTGGCCAATCCCGAGCACTCTGCCGTCTGCCCACGGCAGCGTAGGATTTATAAGTTGCGTTCGTCTCGCCAGAGCGTCGTGCGTGCTTGTGCAGGCGCACCGCGGGCCATGTCGTCCCGGCGGGGCGGCCCAGCCTGCCCAGTGAGAACCGAACTGCCACACTCGTCATTTGAGGCCATTCATCCCGGCGAACAGCACCCAGAGATAAGGCAAGGCCTCCACTGAGCGCCCGGAGCAGGCCGGCCAACACTCAGGGCCGGCGTGTCTCTGTACCGTTCTTTGATCATTGTTGTTGTGTCTCGTGGGTTATGCACGCCCGTTGGATCGCCAGAGCTGTGCCAAATGGCCCTTAGGTTGTGCCTCTTCCTGTGCCTCTTGCGCTGATTTGCCATGTGCAACATTCATGTTCCCAATTGGCAGGGCATACAAGCTGGGTAAAAAGCGCTGGAGCTACAACCAGGTGGAGCTGGTGCTGGTGGAGGCAGGCGGCAATCGACGTGCGACAGTGCAGCAGACGGCACATGCCGCAGATGTCGTTTTTCCTGAGCCCAGCCAGGCAAGGCCCTGCAGTGAACTGCGTGCTGCACATCCTGGTGCACGCTTCCAGGGCATGGGGAGGGATTCAGGCGTAAACAGCAAGCACCGGGCTGCAGGTGTCGCATGGCCCGAAGAACATGGTGACCACGGCAAAGATCAGCCGCAACATAAGCACACTGCACCCAGCCTCCAGGTGGTACAATGCTCCCACATTACCCAGTATGCTTCCCTTCCGAGCTTCCCTGCAGGACTCTGGCGTGTGCTTCCATGTGCAGCTTGAGTCTGGGCACAAGCTTCAGGCGCACGTGTACGCTGTGTACGACCAGCGGCCGCCAGAGCTGCCTGAGCAAGAAGATGCGGAGCAACAGGGGCAGCAGCAAAGGGCTGGGGAGAAACAGCAGCCGCACAAGAAGAACGTGAAGGTGAAGCAAGAGATATCACAGGAGGAGGAGGAGCAGAAGCAGAAGCAGCAGCCCGGGCAGGAGCAGAAAGAGCAGCAGGAGAAGGAGCCAGAGCAGCAGCAGCAGCAGCAGCAGCAGAAGGAGGGCGGTGAGGAAGACAAGGAGGAGCAGCAGCAGCAGCAGCGCCAGGAAAGGGGGGAGGCAGACAAAAAGGATCAACAGCAGCAGCCGGAGGAAAGCGCGGAGGCGAACAAGGAGGAGCAACGGCAGCACCAACAAGATCAGCAGCAGACAAAGCAAGCCAAAGTGGTCGAGGGATTGCGCACAAATGATGCCAGTGCCTGCCCCTACACCTGGTGCGAGCTGCCGGCTGGCGGCGGTGCTGCTGCTGCTGCTGCTCGTTGCCGCTGCTGCTGCTGCCGCTGCTTCTTCCTTGCGGCAGCCCGCTCCTGCTACTGTCTTTTCACCGTCACCATCACTGGGGCACCTGTCAGGCTGCCTCCACACGGAGGCCACTAGACTTAGCCCAGCTTGTAGAGCACTCGCCACACCCTTGGGTGGCGCAGTCATACACCCTGTTGTTGCTTGCACGTAGTCCACCTCCTCCAAACCCAGGCCTAACCCATGCCGTCGCCCCCGAATTCCATCGCTCTTGTTCATAATTCTTTGGACGGCTTCCCCAATCCTGCCTCTCTATGTCCATGATGTTGCTGCAGGACGCTGCTGACCCGCCAGGACTGCATCAAGGGCTGCAAGGGCAACGTGCTGCGCTCCCTGCAACGCTTTGGCCGGCTGGGCAAGCGTTCCTGGAAAGATGACGACACCAGTGCGCCCACCAACACCTCTGCTACAGCTATGAAGGTGGGCGGGGGGGCGGCTGCGTGACTGGTCTGATGGGTGGCTGAGGTGGTGAGAGTGGTGGGTTCGTATGCTGTGACTTCTGGGGTAGTGCTGCTCTAGCAGCGCTGGCCACCTGCAAGGGACACACGCTGCTGGACCATTGCCCGCAGTTTCGTTTCTGCCAGCTGGTGCCCTCTTCTATTTGAGTAGTTTGCACCTATGCACGCATCAGATGCTGACAAGGCACCCCTGAATTACTTTCACTTCAGGACCCTCGCTACATGTACCTGTCCCTGGACGAGGCCTGCACCCACGTGGATGCCCCCGCCTTCCGCCTGGTAGCCGGCATCTACAACCGACAGGGCACCCGCTTGCTCACAACCGCAGTCAGCCCGCCCATCAGGTCAGGCCGCTGGCTCTGTTTGGGCTCTGCCATTTGATCACACCTGTTATGTTTTCTCCAGTTCAGTCTGTGCTGTAAGCCTGTCAGCAGAAAGCATCCAAGCACATGCACCCCACCCTCCCCCTCACCCTGCCCCACCTTGCAGGGTTTTGGCCAACAACGACGTGCCCACGGGCGCGGCTCGCATCCCACTGGAGGCCCGCCTGCCCACAGACTGGGAGGGGTGGGCGGCGGAGGAGGCGGCGGCAGCAGCTGCTGAGGAGGAAGCGGCGGCGCAGACACCCAGGGAGGAACCAGCACCGCGGCCCAAGCGTGTGGGCACAAGCGCTGCCCGCCGTCGAGCCAGCGCGGCTTTGGAGGTGCGGGCAATGCTTGCAAGCACACAGAAGGCCACTACAGTGGTGTCCGTGCCTCGCCGGCTTTGCAGGGAAATGAGGCGGCAACCACTTTGCGCTAGCTGGCTGGTTGTGTGTTGCTGACACAGGGGTCCCCGCCTGGGCAAGAAGTAAAGTGAGACGGGTGCCGCTCAGCAAATGCCAGCACCAGCTTTAATTCGGACATCATCAATCTGGAATCAAATGCCGTGCCCGCTAATGTTTTCCCATGCTTTTCGCCTTTTTCCTTGCTGCCAGCAGATTGAGGCTAAGCGGAGCAACAGCCACAGCGCCGCGTCGGTGTCACAGGAGAAGGTCGGCAGCGCAGCAGCAGCGACGGAGGTGGTGGAGGTGGTGACGGCAGCTGGGACGGCGGCAGAGCCAGCACTGGAGGAGGCGAAGTCGGCACCCGTGGGCCCCAATTTCGGCGATCAGTCCGGCTTCCCCACCACTGAGGCAGTACCGGGTGCAGCGGAGGGAGGTACTGGAGATTTCAGCTTCAACCCCCTCGCCCGAACCAGCCACTCACTGCCGCTGCAGCAGCAGCTGCGGCCCCACCGGTGCGGCGCCAGCAGCGGTGCGCCTGGCGGCGGCGTTCAGGTGACTTCAGGGCTCCCCACCTCCACCGCCGCCACAAGGTCCCTCACTCTGCCAACACCGCCGCGCGGCGGCATCCAGCTGATGCCCCAGTCGCACTGGCAGGTACAGCAGCACCAGCAGCGGCAGGAGGCCGCGACGACAGCCGCGCGTGGCAGCAGCAGCGCGCATATGCCCCGGCCACCATTTGGCGACGCCAGCACGGCAGCGCCCTTTGCAGCCAGCGCCTCCCATACTGGAGCGCTGCCAGATGCTGCTGCCTTGCCCATGCCAACAAGCAGCTCCGGCCAGTGGCAGCACACGCTGAAGCCAGGCAGCCCGCGATCAAGCAGCGTGCCTGCGGGCAGCGCGGCGCAGGCTGGGCACGTCTCTTTCCAACCAGCCCAGCAGTACCCTGGAGAGCATCCGCAGCTGCACCAATTGCAGCGCCACACACCGCCCCCCCAGGAGCAGCAGCATCAGCAGCTGCTGCAGCAACTGCAGCAGCTGCAGCAGGGGTCGGACTGGGCGCGCTTCTGCTCCCAGTCCCTGCCACCCTCGCTGCCCAGTAGCAGCAACACCAATGCCCATTCAGCCGGCGCAGGCCTTCAGCTACCGCGGCTGCCGCGCGCTACATCCCCTGGCTTGCCGCACGCTGCCAGCCCTGGATACACCCACAGCGGGGCCGGCGCCCCCGCGGCATTGCATCCCTCCAAGCTTGGCGACCCGGCTGGGGCGATGGCGGCAGCCACTGTGGAGTTGCTTGGGGGCGCGGGCTCAGGCAGCAGCCCTCTGGCGCCACAAGTGCCTCAGCAGCTGCCGCCAATGCACCGCTCCAGCTCCTCCCTCGATGTCCCGGTTGGCAACAACTTGCAACCAGGAAGCCTCCAAACAGGCGGCTTGCAAACAGGCAGCCTACAGGCGGGCAGCTTGCACACCAGCGGCATGCACACGAGCAGTGGCGGTGGCCATTCAACTGCCACCGCCAGCATCAGCGCTGCTGCCCATGCGCTGGCCCAAGCGCACGCGCCCACCCACCACGGCTATGCGCAGGCATTGCCGCAGACGCACACCCAGACGCATGCGGCTATTCGTGCTTTGGAGGCACAGCATGCTGCAGCACGGCAGGCGGGGCTGCTGCAGCAGGTGCAGATGCAGGCAGGCGGTCGTGGTGCAGGCGCATCCAGCTTACTCAGCACCACCGGCTTCGCCAATACAGATCCACAAGCCCTCAAATCGCAACTGCAACAATTGCAGCATCTGCAGCTGCGCTTAGAGCAGCACCGCCAGCAGCAGCAGCAGCAACACCAGCAGCAGGCACAGCAGATGGCGGCGGCAGTTGCGGGCTGGCAGATGCCCCTGCCCTTCAAGCCTTCTGCTGGCCCCACCTCAGGCCTGCCAGCCCTCCACCACTTTGATGCCTCGGTGGTTCAAGGCAACATCACTGGGATGTTCCACGGCAGCATGCCTCTGAATGTGCCTACGGGCGGAGGCTGCGACTTGGATGCGCTTCACTTTAGAATGCCCTCCCCACCCACGGGGTGAGCGCCAGCAGCTGCCAAGCAATGGATATAGGCTGCTGTGCACGGATTGGTTGTGCACGGATTGATTGACACATGCTTTGTTCCCTGGCCAACCGCCGCTGCCATGCAAAGCAGAACCGCTGGCCGGCTGTCCCGACGCCGTTGGCAGTTGGCATGCCCGTCCCCTACCGGCCGCCACCCCAGCAGCCCCCCCCCCCGCTCCGATGAATGATTTTGCGCAACTGCACGATCCCCGCTTGCAGGTTTGACCACATGGAAGTAGGTGCCTTGCTGGATGAAGTGCTAGGCATGCCCTGAGGCCGCCCGGCTGGCAACAGCTTGAGCCCGGAGATGCCAGGCTGTGACTCCAGTGTATACATTGTAAAGTTCAGCGCTGCTGAGCAGGCGCCACACAGCATCCTCATAACCACTTTTCTTGTATATGCTTGTTCCATTGTTACAAACTCACCATCATCATCGCCCACGCTCTTGCAGCACTTTGTTAGGGCTGTCCTCACCCCTCCCTTGCACAAGCATGCACAGATTTGTATCTCGCTGACCCAAACCCTCCTCCACATTCCATCGCCCACATTCTCTTCCTCATGCCTGTGGCTGCCCAGCGCCGCAAATGTGGCTGGCAGGGCTTGTGCAGTTGGGTTCAGGGCGTGACACACTCCCAACCTTCACGACCCCATCACTTCACAGAGTACTTTTCAGCAGTCCTTTCTCCCCAACCTGAGTGCCTAACGCACTTTGTTACATGTATGCCTACTCTTCTTCTTTTCCTTTCTCTGTTTACTTCAACTGTGCCCAGCCACTGTGTGGGGCCAGGAAACTGGGATCATCCTGCGTTCCCTCTCCTGAGCAATGTGCGTGGTTGCTGGTGCGGCGCTGCGTAGCGCATGCCATCATCTCTCTCTTCAACTCAACGAGGCCTTCTGCCCACCCCCCTACTTCTCCCTGGTACTTTTGGTAACAAATCAGAGCTGTCCTTGCCATTGCTAGGGTTCATCAGCGGAAGCAAAGCCAGCTCATACGTGCCCCCATTTGAGGCATTGCTGCATGTTTCGGCACTGATCACAATGTGGGTAGTAGCTCCCCTCCTTCCACCTTTCACCTTAGCAAGTATCACCTCATGCAATGCATATCCATGCTGCAAAGAGGCCTTGCCCACTCAATCCCACTCCTTACTACGGCCACTATCCGTTCTTCCCCCTGCAACAAATGAATGCATATCCTGCCCTGCCCTGCCATGACATTCAACCGCCAATCCCTCCCATCCTACTCACCTGTTTTCCCTGCACTGCGCTCCGTCTGTTTCCTTGCGCGACCCTCCTGACTTTGCCAACCACAGCTGCCGCCTTTTTGTGTTTGGAAAAGCTTGGTGGCGGGGAGCTCACATCTTGCTGCTGTAAACCAGGCTTCTCTGGTTGGGAAAAATGTGAGCTGATGTTGTTGAGGAGCAAGAGCCCTCCTCATACACAGGATTACAAAGCAAGCAGTACTTTTTAACAGTCAGAATAGGCCAGCATGAATACAATGCAAGCACGGCAGCTCCAGCAAACCGCCGTCTTGAATTCTTGAACACCTTAAGCATCTCTACAAGCCTTCCTGCTTCAGCAGTGCGGGATCTTCTGAGGCGTGACGGGCCCTGGCCTGGTCCCACCCTCGCTGTTGACAACAGGGCAATCCCGATTCGCAGGGTTGGTGGCGGCGCCATCTGCCCCCTTGCCCCCAGCTGTCGCTGACGCTGCCTGCCACGCCTCCAGCTGTTCCCTCACATCCTTGCTCATCTGTGCGGCGATTCCGTGCTCCTCCAGTATCTCAGGGGTGCAGCGGCGCGCCACATCAGAATCAACAATCACAACCTGTGCCAACACAAACACGGTACAAGCAACGCCACTCAGCGCTGGTGAATGGTACGGGCAGAGCGACACGCAACCAAGCAGTTAGTGACCACTGTCAGGTAACAACAGCGCTATGAGGTTGCGTACGACGGTGCTTACACTGCGGGCCACGTTATAGGCAGGATTCCGGAGTTATGGAAGCTAGGGACAGAAGAAGGTTGGACAGCGCGAGACAGTGCAGAAAAGGGGCGCTGCGGCCGAAAGTGCAGCCCCCCCAACACAACCCCCTGGCACACCACTTCTGTCCACCCACCTTGTTGCCTGACTCCAAGTCAAAGCGCATGTACGACTCATCACACTCCATCACCAGCCGTGCCAGCTGCAGAAGCAAACACCAGCAAATAGGCAGCCAGATTGGCGGGGGCAAACAGGTGGCAGCATTACTGGTTGACGGCACACATCACGTTCTTGCAAGGAAGCGACAGCAACGCGCTCAGTAGCCCAGCACGGTAGCATGCCTTCCCACCAAGCTTCATAACAACTCCGCCCACGCAAACACAACTTGTTTGGGCTCAGGCACAAATGTTGCAGGACACTCCCATCAAACCCCCCCCCCCTCCCTCCCTTTCCAGCAACGGACATCCACTCAGATTGGCAGCCCAACATGCCCCTCCACAGTTGCAAGCCCACAGATTCACGTCACAGCAGGCTGGCACTCCCCGCACCTGGGCCAGGTTGAATACTGGTGTGCCATTGAAGGCCAGCACAGCGCTGTCCTTGATGCCCAGGGTGCTCTCATACCCGATGGTGGCGTCACAGGCCAGCACAGAGTTCAGCACAACAACCTGCCAGGTGCCAACAAGCGCAGGGCACTTACAAAACTTAGCCAGGCGGGGGTGGGCTGGGACGGTCGGACTGTTGTCTGGCCAGAAGCAAATGTGCTGTGCAAGCTGTGCAGGAGCGGCATGTCAAAAAAGCCCCCAGCTAGGCAGACCAAGGCATGCAACAGTCACTCAGTGGGCCAGCTAAGCCACCACATCGCCACACATGACTCGGCACAGCACGCACCGCTGTGCTGCACCCACATCCGGCCATACACCAACACCAACACAAGAACACACAGGTACACCCACATACACAGCCACACAACTACATGCGCACCTCCTCGTCTGACTTGCTCTTAACGCCGTAGAAGGTCTTGCTCATCAGCCGCACAGGCGCACCGCCCAGGCTGCCGTAGCGCTGGATCAGGTACGGGTCTGCGACAGGGGGCGCAGGCCAGCCGTTGTGCTTGATGAGGTGCATTAATCAAGCACCTGAGCACAACATGCCACGCATGGTGCTCTGGCTGCACATGCCTGGCTGCAAAACTCAGTTCAGATTCATCCCTGCCTGGACCTGTGGACTTCACATTGACTTGTCATTCCAGTGCAAGTTCAATGCACTTGGCCTTCCATCCACCCAACCAACCACCCCCCACACCCATCCATCCACCGACCCCCCACAACCATCCATCCACCCACCCACCCAGCCAGTTCAACACCCAGTTGCAACCCGCCCATCAACCTGGCGCACCTGAGCACGGCGTGAAGACCAGGCCCCCCTCCAGGAAGTAGGAGGGCTTGGACTCATGCAGATTGGGGGGAACCAGGTACTGGTAGTGCGTCAGCGCAACCTGCATGTGAGCAGGCAGAAAGCAAGTGACTGAGGTGGGGTGGCACGGTCAGGTGACTGCCAGAGGTTGATGTGCTGTGATGTGTGGCAGCAGCAGCAACACGACCAGCACCGCTGGGAGCAGCATAACTTGCCTCCACTGGCACCTCCCTGCCGTCCCGCAGTACGTCCAGCGGCAGTGTATCGCCAACGTGCTTGTTGGTCACAAGGAACCTGCAAGACGGGCATGCCAGGGGACAGTTGTGGACAGGTGACGTGGAAGGTGGTGAGGATGCCAACCGCGGCAGGTGGGTGTACACAGAACAACGAGGCAAGGGTGAGTCAGAAAAGGAAACAAGGTGAGGGTAGAAGGAATGGTTTCCCTTGTAGGTGTGCTCCTCCCATACCCGTCTAGCCACCTTCACCCGCCTTGCAGCACCTGCTCCCGTCCTCCCTCCCTTCCCAAACACTGGTGACCTGGCTTTCTCCTGGCACGCAAGGCAGCAGCAAGCAATCCCATGAGGCGCTGCAGGTCCTGCCTCACTCACTTGAAGTCCACCCGCTCGCCGTGCCTGAATGGCACCGTGCCGTCGTTACCCACATCCTGCCCGTCAATGCGCAGCACCACGTCGTTAGGCTGCAGCACACTCGCCTCGTTTGACGCTTCAGCCACGGAGCGGATCTGCACAGTGGGTAGCCGGCAAGGTGCTTGAAAGGGCGAGACCAAGTCATGGCAGGGCGTCCGCGCACGCGTGTGTGATTTTGTGTGAGGGTGAATGGTGGGGTAGTAAGAGGGCCAACGCCCTTGAGATGGAACATCTGTCAACAGCAGCACCGTCCGTGGCAGCACGGGAGCCAGGTCTATGGAGGAATTGCTGCGGTGAGGCATGTTGATTGCTATTGAATCTTGCTGCACAAAAGCTGCAGCAGCATTGATGGGCTGCTATTTGCAGCAGCGGCGCAGCAGTGGGGCACACAGTATCAGCAAGCAGTCACGCTGCCCATCCCACTCTCAACTGACTCGTCACCCTTTCCACCCCTCACCAGCACTCCCTTCTGGTGTGGCTGCATGTTGTAGGCACGTTTCAGCGCCTTGCTGTCCATCTCCTGCCACACCACGTTCTGCGGTGCAAAGGGGCCGCAGGGGTGCGGTGGGGGCGGTCGGAGTGGGGTGGGGACAGGCATGACAAGCATTCCTAACCTTTAGGCTGCTAGATAGGCACAGAACAAGCCAGCCAACCCCACATGGGCACCCCCAGATTATTGGCCAGGCCCATTCGCAACCTGGCAATGCTGAGTTTCCTGTTCCCGCCCATCCAACACGTGCAAGCACCCATCAGGCGCCACCAGCCACTCACTAGCGAAGGGAATCCCGTGTAGCTCCCGTTGCGCCTCACATCCTCCAGGAAGTGCCCCACAACAGAGGTAGGGATCACATAGCCCACAGACTGAACATTGTTGGGGGAAGAGGGCACATCATGGGGTGGATGAAGTGGTGCGTGATAGTGAGTGCAAAGAACTGGCTGTGCGGACTGATTTTTGTTGGATTACACAGAAGTTGATAGTTTTTTGTGCGCAAGGTGCTGGTGATGCCATTTCAAGCGGCCCAATGACACAAGCCGGCCCCACCCACCTGCATGGTGCTGCCGCTGAGGCTCTGGAAGGCAATGCCCACGCACTGACCCTGCAGAGCAGCGACACAAGCAGGGAAGTGAGCAGAATGGCAGCCATCACAACGCTGGAGGCACAATGCGTGCAAAATGTAGGTGCAGTGCGATTGGTTCACACACCAGCAATGTCAGCCAGGCATGCGCTGAATCTTGTGGCTGGTGTGAGCTTGCAAATGAGCCCAAGATTCAAGGCCGGCATCCCTACAAACCACTGAGACTTGCTCACAAACAGATTCCAGCTGATTGGTACTATCCGCATCTGTCAGGCAAGTCTGCTGCACTGGGCCGTCCCCTGCCAGCCGCCCCTCACCCTTGCGTTCATGACAGGGCCGCCGCTGTTGCCTGAGTTGATGGCGGCGTCAGTCTGGACAGCCAGCAGGCTCATGGACCCGTGGCTGTCTGCAGGCAGGAATCAAGAAATCAGGGCATTTAGGCAGCATAGCCATTGCAACCAGCAGAAAAGCCATATTAGACCGCAAAAAGTTGAACGCGGGGCGGCTGGGGTCTAGGCGGTCAGCTGGAGGGCGATCCTCGCAAAGGGTAAAAAGCAACTCCGGCGGCGAGCGGAGTGTGCAGTTTGTGGTGTTACAGGCGGTTGATGCACTCACAATGCGTCATCTGGACACGTGACACCACACCGGCTGACACAGCCAGGCTGTCGCCGCCAATTGGGTACCTACGCGCAGGATGGGAGTGCGAGGGTCGGTAATGAAGCTGGCAGCCGAAAAGGTCAGGGAAGGGCAGGATAGCCGCAAGCCACTATAGTTGCTTAGCGAAGGAAGGGTCTGTCAAATTCATAGGGTGACTGGGCAAGGCGTGGGTCTGAGGAACGCAGCGGGCGGCCTGTGGACCCTAGCACCAGTCCAAGAGCGTCAATCAAGCAGTCATACCACATGCTCCAGCGAGACTCCTCACCCAACAACCGCCACTGCCTCCTGCAGCGCTGGCAGGCCTCCCAGTTCCAGAGGCACAATTCCATCCCAGAATGCCTCGTCCTCCACTGCACCCGCACATCAGCAGTGGTGTTGGGCAGGGCAGGTCAAGGCAAAGCGGGACAGGGCCGGACAGCTGGTGTACCATGCAGGGGCAGAGATTACGCTTGAGAAGCTGTCGACAGAAGCAGCAGCCATTCTGTTGCAGCAACAATATTTCCGACGGTGCAACACCGTTCCTCCCATGTCACACTCTCGCTGAGCCGCTTCTAGTCCGCATTATCATGTTATGCTCATGGCTTGGTTCAAGATGCAGGCAGCCTGCGCCCACCTTCTAGCAGCGCCACATCACACTCAGTGCCGATGGCCAACACCTTGGCTGGGTACTTCTCATCATCACCACGCCGCTTCAACTGGACCTGCGGCAGGAACAAGGACACCAGACTGAAGGACAGGGAATGGGCACAAGCGACAATGGGCCACGGGCCATGCGACGGGGGTACTATTAGACTGTGGGGCACAAAGCTAGGCTGGCTGCCTTAATAAGGTACAGAGCTGGCCCCTAGGCAACTGCAGGGATGCAGCAGCTCCGCATTGGTGCATACAGGCGGGCTCGGTAACAGCAGCACCATGCCACTGGCCTGTGTGTTATAGGACACGCTATGGGCGTTTGTCAGCAGCCACCGCTTGCCCTCCTCCGTCTTCACAGCAAAGCCTGCAGAAAAACTTGCGAGGACTCTCAGCACCCAACACAGCACACTAAAAGCCCAGACTGGCGGTGCTGTCATAGCAGCACCCATGCTGTGAAAGCAACAGAGGGCATGAAGATTCTGTATTGCGCATTCCATGCATCACAAGCGAGGCGCACTCACCGGTGCTCTTGCTTGTGTACTGCTGCTGGCGCTGCCAGGGTAGCGCAAAGTTGGGCTTGCTGCGACAGAATAGCAGGGTGGCAACCACAACTGGATGGACAGCTGCTGGAACCAGTTGGCAGGCGTTCATGCAGGCAAGCAACAATCAGATGGAGCAGGCAGACGAGCAGACCTGTCGGCATGCATGCATGTAGGCAGGTTTGTTGACTGTCGCGGGGTGTGTGCTCAATTCACTCACCTGTGGGTGGCAAACACCTTCACCACGGCATCCATGTGCCGCTTCAGTACCTGCAAGTCCAACATTGAGAACCAGGCGGATAGGTCTGAGGAAGAAAGACAACCCGAGGTAGTAGAAATCATGGCATGAGGGCATAGGGAGAGGCGCATGCCAGCAACGAGCAGCAAGCCTCTGAAGCGAGGCGTGCAACAGGGATGGTAAGCTCAGGAAAGGGCGCAGGGGCGAGGTAAGCACATGAGCAAGTGCAATGAGTGAAACTAGGCGAGAACACGGGCAAGTTGCCGTGCACACCTGCGCGGTGCTGCCGCTGGTCATGATCTGCTCGGCACGCTGGTGGTTGGGTGACCGCGGAGTGTTGGGGTCCAGCATGACTGCAAGATAGCGAGCCAAGGCAGGGTCACGCAGGTGAGTCAGCCAGGGCATGGCAAGGGCAGGATCCTTGATCCTGGGAAGACCATGCGGCCATCACACATCACCGCAAGTACCACAGCAAGCGTGTCTTGCACAGCACTCAATCCACCACCCTGCCAGCACCAGCACCCACTCTGCTGCTCCACGAGGTCTGTCATGGATGGCTGCAGGGAAAGCTGGAGCGGTGGCACTGGTGCCGCTCCCCGGCCGTTGTCCAGCGGCGGCAGGCACGTTGCATCGCCCTTTGCTGCCGACGGCGGCAGGCCCAGGGGTGGGGGAGGCTGCGGCGGAGTGGAAGAGGACGCTATGCCCTTGGGCGAGCCGAACGCGGAGGCCATGATTTGGCCGGCACGACGGGGTGTGGAGGGCTTGGGGGCAAGAGGGTCGGGGCTGGTAGACTCCATTGGTGCTAGGCTGCGCCTGCTGCTGATATTGCCGCTGTGCCGGTTGCTTGCAGCGGGGGCCCAGCTGGCAGTGTGCAACGCGCGCCGGCACTGGACGCGTTTAGGTACAGTAGTAGCGGTGGTGGAGGCTGCTAGGTTGCGCAGGCGGGTCAGTAGTGAGCTTCTAATGGGCCGCAGTGCCTGCATTCATGTGCATGAAGCAGGCAGGGAGCAGCAAGCATGTGGGCGGGGTCAGCGACAACGGCGGCAGTTGGTAAGCCTGCGTGCAAGGAAGGCGCCAATTTCAAATCAAGGGTGGGCCTGATAAGGGCTGTGGGCATGGAGGGACGCGGATTGGGGCCACCTGCTGCATGAGGACTGCTGAATGCTGCACTGCAGCTGCTGAGGAAGAGAGGGCCATGGTGGGGGCTGCCAGCAGGAGGCACGCGTGGGTGCGACAGGCACGCGCTGGGCGGGAACCGGGTGACGCAGCTGGCGGGCAAGGCCGGGGCAGGCCGTGGCGGGGCTGCTGCTGCCTGAAACCGGGTGCCGGACCGAGTGAAGCGTGCATACAGTGGGCCAGCGGCCAGCCAAAAGCTGGACACCACACTAGTGTCTCGAGGTTGCGCCCTCTATTCAATCTATGGCAACCCCAGTATGTGGCCCGTGCCTGGGAGTGTCGCAGCGCCGACTGGTGTTGAACCAAGCGTGATTCACGCAGCAATGCGCTGTCCCTGAAGCCTGCTGAGGTGGGGCTGTCGGGTTGCACGGGTTACCGACACCGGGAGAGCGTCGTCAGGGCGGCCGATCTTAGATAACACTCGGGAATGCGAGGCACGAAACCCAATGCACCACCTGACAGCCTTTTTACCAGGCCCGGTAGGAAGAAGGCGGGCCAATGGCGGCTAGCATCAATTCGGTTTGCAACCGGGTTATTTGTTCGTTTCGAAGTTTTTGATCAACTTCAGCAATGGGTGGCTGTCAGGAGGAGTTGTTTTGCAGCACCTTGGACGCTGCGGAGGTGAGGGCTCTGCTGTCCGTTTGCAGCAGCCTGCTGTGCACAAGTATCGTGCGAACGTGCGGCAAGCGACCTTACGGCGCCCCGAATACTGGTTGCAGGAGTTCATGACTCTGCAGCTCTCGCTAGGCGAGGCTCTGCGAGCTGGCTTCCTCAGTCTAGCCCAGGCTAGGTACTCTATGGGAGCCGACCGGGTGTCCGCGCTGCAGTACCCCTCCCACATGCACTCCACCGCCAAACTGCGGGCGTCAGGTGCGCCGCGAGGCTACAGCTCTGTTGTAGTTTTTCTGTTGTGCTGAAGCTTAGTGCCATCATGTGATCACTGTGTACTGGGGGCGATCCAACCAAACCTGGCATGTTTTTTGCAGAAAGCGGTGAGCTGGTGCTGGTAACTGCAGCGCCTGTGACCAGCCCCGCGGCAATTTCGCTGTCGCCGCACACCTCCCCACAATCCTCTCCAACCAGCACCGGCAGCTGGACGGCAGCGCCAGATGAAGCTGTTGGCTCAACAGGGCTTGCGACGTCCACATCTATGGCAGCTGCAGTGGGAGCGATTCCCGCATCCGCTTCCGCCCTGGCCTCGGCTGGCGTCGGCCATGCTACCACCAGTGATGTTGCTGCTGCCGCTGCCGAGGGCGGCAAGGCGAGCCTGGAACACCAGCTGCAGCGGCTACGTCTCGCTGCACAGCAGAGCGATAGCATTGTGGAGCAGCTGGCCGCCAAGTATGGTTGTGACAGCAGCGGCACCACAAAAGATGGCAGGTGAGGCTGGTGCTCCTTGATTACGCTTCTTGGCAATGTCCCTGCCTGTGTCTGCACCCACCTGGCTCATCCTCTTTGTACCTGATGACTCCCTTGACACCCCATTGCTGCTGCCGGAATGGTTGTTTGTTGATGCATATGGGATGCTAGTGCTAACTTTAACCCTATTGTGTGAGCGCACCGCATCCCTGATCTTGCAGCTCCAGTGGAAAGGACGGTGGCTGCGCTGGCACTCGCGCTCTGGGTGGTGCCTTGGATGAGGAGTATGAGGAGGTGGTGAAGCCAGGCAGGCCGCTGCACTGGTTTGGCAGCCTGGTGGCGCCATCGCTGCGTGAGGCTGAGGGGCACTTCGAGCGGGCGTTGGCTCTGGCGGTGCAGGCAGCCAATGCGCAGCGCAGGGTGCGGCAAGGCATGGATGGCTATAGCAAGGCCTGCCAGGCGCAAGGGATGGGGCCAGAGAGCATGAGCCAGACAGGTTGACTTCTTGCTTGAAAGGCTGCAATTCCACCACTAAGAACTGTTGTTCGTTCGTATCCCGCCCTGTTATGTTATCTATTTTGTTATGGTTACTAGGATCAAGGTATGGTTACTAGGAACAACTGTCCTGCCAGGGCAACGAAACCTTTGATCTGCGGGCGGCTAGCAGTCACGCCAGGCAGGGCAATCAAAACGCAAAGCAATGAAAGCGGTGGCACCAGCGCATCGGTGCCGTAGCCGGCGTACAGGATAGAAAGCAAGACACGGGTGGAGGACCGATTAGCATGTCGCTTCACAGTTTTCAGACGGGAGACACGCAGCATGCACCTAATGGATGGGGCAAGATTGACAGGGCACATTGGAGATTCAGGGGAAACGCCTTGGTGCCAGGAAGGGTTGAGCCTAAAATCGGGGTAGGTACAGGTTCTTGGCTCATTCCATGTAGGGACGATCAACAGGCATGGCGAGAATGCGAATGGGTATGGATTGGTCTCAAGACAAGGAAAACTGGACAATTTGGTATGCGCACTTGATCTTTCAAACAGCTGGGACTTGTTGGCCAGTGTAGGTAGCACAGCTGCAGGATACAAGATGTGGAATTGCGGGACACGGTAGTCAAGTGATAAGGCTGCTATCCTCTTGTCCTCGGCTAGGTCTGAGCTACTGCAGCAGCCAGGTTGGCCAGCACTGCCATTGCATCGTCCGGTGTATTCCTGCAGTGCGTACCATAAGAAAGCACTCAGTGATCTGTAAAGCACAGAACCGAGCCAATCACAATCGCTCTGTGGCTGCTGAAGCACCAGCGCTCCCTGATACAGTGAATAGGCACGTGCCTGGGAGTAGGTGGGGCTCCCGCCTGTGCCTTGATGGGCTGTGGACAAGCCAGCTGTGGGCGTGGCAGCTCAGCCACTTCGTACACCAATGTCGGCGATGATGTGGCGGGCAATCCTGCTACTGGTGCTACCATCCCTGCAGACAGCAGAAAGAGACAGGGGTGTATTCGTTTAGGCTGTATCAACACGCACCGTAGCGAATGAGCCTAAGTGCCACCAGATTTCAGGAATCCAAATTTGCCACACACATTGGGCCTGGCCCAGTGTCCTGCGCACCTGCCAAAGCTTGCTGCTGCCAGTGGCCTCCATTTGGCGCAGGCAGGTGAGCGCCAGGCAGGCCCTGGCTTGCCACCCAAATCATTGCCGCCTCATCAAGCACCTGCCGCTTGGCCGCTGCTTCACTGCCAGCAGGGTTGGCAAGTGGGGCGCCAGCCTGCTGCGACCTAGAGGCCGCGGCGGTAAGGCTGGCAGCGAGGGCTGCAAGATTGGGTGGCGACTGGCCTGCCATGTGCTGGAACGCTGGCTGAACCGGCGGCAGCGGAGCGCTCACACCAGACAGCAGCATGCTGAGCAGGTTGGGCGGTAAGGCCTGTGTGTTGTTGTTGCTCCCCAGTGCTGCAAGGCCACCCAGCAAGCCGCCAAGTGCAGCGCTAGCGGGCACTGGCGCTGCCCGTGGCTGCAGCGCGAAAAGCAGTGCAGGCAGCAGCGATTGCAGGTGGTTCTGTCCGGGACCAAACGGTGCACCGCCTCCGTTGCCTGCCAGTGCTTGAAGCAGCTGCACCAGCTGCAACAGCTGGCAAGCCGCCTCTGTCAGCCGTTGCTGGTCCGCGTTTGGCAGCTGCGACAGCAGCTGCCAGGCAGCTGCTGCTTGCTGGTTCTGCAGCTGCTGCTGCTGCTGCTGCTGCAGAAGGGCTGCAAGCGCTGCGACAGCATCCGGCTGAGCCATTGCAGGCAACTGTGGCTGTGGCTGCGGCTGCGAGTGAGGCCGCAGCGGCTCCGGTTTGAGCAGAGCCGGTTGCCAGAGCTGTAGACCGTGCTGTGCCTGCTGCGCATCTTGCGCCTGTTGCAGCTGCTGCCCCTGGTGCTGTGCCTGCTGTGCGTCAACCTGCACCTCAGCGGTCATGTGCAGCTGCGTGCCCGCATGGCTCTGCACATGTGCCTGTGGCTGAGCCTGTGCCGGGCCAGCCTGCCCCTGCACCTCAGCTCGCACCTGGATGGGTGCCTGCACCTGGGACTGCGGCTGCATGCTGCCATGGTGATTGTTGTGGTCGCATGAGTGGCTGGTGTCTGAGGGGGAGGAGGAGCCACCGCTCCCGACAGACCTCAGCTGCACAAGCAGGCAAGCAGGCAGGCATTGAGAAGGGACACAGGCATCAAGTCAGCCAGCAAAACGCTGTTCCACCTTCCAGGGGGAAATGTATCGACTGTGCATTGATTAGGGACGACGCAGCCTGTTGCACGGCTTTCTTGATGCATGCGGTTGCATTTCTTGTCGCATAAGCAGCTCAATCAGTACAATCAGCTCAATCAGTATAATGGGAACGCAAAGGCAGCACCAGCACACCGGGGGCAAAGCACGCTCACCATCAGCTTGCGGCGCTGAGCCTGGCTTCCTTGCAGGGGCACTTCTAGGGGCACGCCAGGTCCAGCTGCCTCCTCCGCCGCCCACCCCTCCCAGTCTGTGGGCAGGCGGGCCTCCAGCGGGATGCGAGCTGCCCCCGTAGGCACATCATTGTTGGCCAAAACCCTGCAAGGTGGGGCAGGGTGAGGGGGAGGGTGGGGTGCATGTGCTTGGATGCTTTCTGCTGACAGGCTTACAGCACAGACTGAACTGGAGAAAACATAACAGGTGTGATCAAATGGCAGAGCCCAAGCAGAGCCAGCGGCCTGACCTGATGGGCGGGCTGACTGCGGTTGTGAGCAAGCGGGTGCCCTGTCGGTTGTAGATGCCGGCCACCAGGCGGAAGGCGGGGGCATCCACGTGGGTGCACGCCTCGTCCAGGGACAGGTACATGTAGCGAGGGTCCTGCACCATACAATAATAAGGCCCGCCTAATAATGTACCAGTCTTGTTTCTCAGGATAAGAGCTGCTCAAGAGAGAACTCAAGTGCAGTGGGCTCACTGCTTCAAAAGATGAAGTGGTTCAGGTGCACACAAGACCCCAATCAAAGGCGCGCAACTGACATGGGCTCACCTTCATGGAGCAACCGCCTACCGCGCTGCCAACTGCTTGCGTGGCTGCGTTGTCGGTTACTACCGTTGCTGCGTCGTTCCAGGACCGCTTCCCAAGGCGGCCAAAGCGCTGCGAGAAAGGTTAGGCACAGTGGAGCATCAGCCCCACGTGCAAGCAGTAGCCCTAGCTTGGGGTTTGCATTCCTGCTGGTGGCGTCAGTGGGCAATGAGCATACAACCTTCACTGAGCTGTGGAGGGAGGTGGGTCTATGCTCACCTGGATTGATCGTAGAGCGGGCCCGGCACACCCCTTACAGCAATGGCTGCGTGTCACAAGCCGCCTGCGCAGAGCCCCAGCCAAAAGTGGAAGTTGAGGCATATGGTTGCACGAGATGGACATGGTCTAGTATGTGCGAACCGATAAAGCCAGGCAGCAGTTGGGGTGTAGAGGCCATCAACTCCTGACACATCACTGGAAACTCCCTAGCTTGTTCACCATGAGTGTTGTGCGGCACACGCATCGCGTTCTCCTGCTGCGCTGCCCGCCCCCTTGCTGCCGCCAGAGTCAGCATAGTCCACATCAGGCGATGGGGCGGCGGGGGCCTCCGGCGCAGCCGCGATTGTAGGCTTGTCATAGCACAAGTAAATATGCACCTGCAGCTTCTGCCCGGAGCGGAGCTGCACCAAGAAGGAGACCGCAGACTCCTGCAGGGCAGTGGCATGGCATGGCAGGCATGTCGCTGTGTCAGGGGGGTGGGGGGGAATTCCCAGTAGAGTAACAAGCGTCATGAAGGTGTGCAGTCCATTCCGGCAACTGCCGCACACAGGACGGTCTTATGCCCCCTTCCCCATTTCAACAGCTGCCCGTGCACCGCACATGCTTTGCCAGCTTGGCTCTGCTGGCCGAAGCATCTCATGCCTACAAAGGCACCCATCTACTGCCTGTTTCTTGCCTGATGCGCCTCTGGAAACTGGGTGCTGGCGTGCACCGCTTGCAGCACAATGGCGCGGCGTGCGCCGCCTCCCGCCTCTCCTAGCACCAGCTCCACTTCGTTGTAGGACCAGCGCTTCTTGCCCAGCTTGTAGGCCCTGCAAATGCGTCACGTGACGCCCGAGTCGCAGAACTTCCCTGCCCAGGACACCCAAGTGGTTCACAAACCGGACCTCGTCAAGATTTCTGGCCATCCACGAGGAGAAGCCAAGCTGGTGCCCCCACCACCTCACCTTATTTCTGGGGGTTGCTGGCCTGGATTCGCTTCCTCATACCAAGAGACCCGCGAGTGCGTTGGCAGGGGGCAGAGTGCGAGCTGCCCCACTGTCCCCATACCGGCTGCGGATAAGCTTGATTCACTCCCACCGGGATGGGCAGGCCTCCAGGACGAGCGCAGGGGCGCCAGACGAGCCCCGGGGGTCAGAGGGGAAAATAAATGGAGCTCGACGAGTGGTGGAGGGGAACAGCAGCGAATGCTCCGTGCAATACGACGAGGATTGTGAGGGCAAACGCGGGGAGGGGACGCAGCGTTGTCAGGATGAGGGGAAGAAGTCCTGAGAAGTGCCACGCGCGGCGAGCCAGGGATGCCTGCCAGAGCCTGCCAGTTGGGCTGATCCGGCAAGGCTGCATCGAGACGT
>JAAMXP010000676.1:0-23750 GCA_019693395.1 Ettlia oleoabundans
GGCCCGCATTGCTTTCCTCAACTGTTTTTGACATTTTGTGGCTGTCGTCCATGCGTAGGTTGTGCCCAACCTTTGTGGGTGTCGAGTGTTGGGTATACTGTGGAGGCCTCAGCACCATCACACACTATTGATTCACAGTTGCAATTACACCCGCCCTTCTTCTTGCAGGACGGGCAGCCGCAGCAGCACCTACTGCCTGCACCAGGTGATGGAGGCGCTGCGCCTCGCCTTTGTTGGCACAGCTGCACAACCAGAGGCACCACCCCCACCACCAGCCGCAACTGGCGGTCAATGGCCCGCGCCGCGTGCAGTTCTGCAGCAGTACGCTGCACCGCAGGTACCTGCATCCAGTGCAGCGTACCGGGTGCATGTGCACATGGAGAAGAGCAAGGTGTGTGTTCTGATGTGTACGATTGTGTGCACGTGCCGGTGTTGGTCGGTGGGGGTGGGAGGTCTGAGTGGCGGCCCTGATTTTTGAGGGTAATGCGGTGGTGTAACCAGATTGACAGCCTTTGCATGTGGTGTGCCATAGGCTGTGCTATTCCTTTACTTCAACTATGCGCTGCTAAAACATCATTGGGCGCTGGGAGTAGCAGGGCTCGTTATTTGCGGCCTTTCTGTCTATATCTGTGTATGTAGTGACAGTCCAGCCTCACCACACTGTGTCTGTGTGTATAGCAGAGTGGCCGTGTTGCGCCCACCCTTTCCTACTGGTGCTTCTCGCCGGGCCTCTCCATGCAGCAGCTGACGGACATGAAGGTGGGTGCACCCCCCTGGTAGTTGCTCGCACCGATGCCTCCTTACACCTTGCTGCCACTCCACACCAGTACCAGACCGCTTGCCGCTGTGCCCTCCATGGTTGCATGCGCACCCCCCCTGTCAGCCCCAATGCCTGACCAGGGGCAGCCTTCCTCGCTGCCCTTCTGACCCCCTGGGCTCCTCATGCAGGTCCGTTCCGTCCTGCTGACCAGCGGCACACTGTCCCCGCTAGATTCATTTGCGCACGAGCTGGCGCTGCCCTTCCCTGTGCGCCTGGAGAACCCGCACGTCATAGATGAGCAGCAGGCAAGTCAAGGGCACTTTTGAAAGGTGGTGATTACAATGTTGGCAGAAAGTGGCAGGCTGGCACGGCGGGGCAGGAAGGCAGCCCTGTGCAGCGGTAGGTGGCGCGGTACAACAAAGTCCCCAGGTTGGTATGTGAAGTAGTGTGGAGGGTCAAGAGCCAAAGTATTTCGGCAGCTGCCGCATTAGTGTCTGCACACCTCCCCAGCCCTTGACCAGCACCAGGCGCGCTTCCCCTTCCATGCACGTTGCAGGTGTGGGTGGGGGTTGTGCCTGTGGGCCCCAGTGGCCAGGCACTGAATAGCAGCTACCAGAACAGAGAAAACACAGCCTACAGGCAAGCAGGCCGTCACATAATTGCAGCAGTCTGCTGTGGTTCCTGTTGGCTTGCGATATCACCGCCCTTCTGACGTGCCATACTCCTTGCCCCTTCTGCAGGACCGACCTTGGCCTGGCTCTGGTCAACTTGTGCCGCATCATCCCGGATGGCTTGCTCGTCTTCTTCCCCTCTTACGCACTGCTACAGGTACACACTCTTTCCCACGCATGGGCCGCTACAAGGTGCCGTTGTTACTGGAGGGGTAGCCCAGGCTGTTGTTGACCTGAACAGTGGGTGCCCACTACCCTGCGCAGAGCTGCATTGCCACTTGGAAGCAGGCGCCCAGCACGGGTGGGCCCAGCATCTGGGAGCGCATCGCAAAGTGAGGCACCCGTATTATTGCCTGCTGGACCTGCTGAGCCGCCAATTGTCAAGCGGCCAACTTGCTCTCCAATTTATCAGCGGACTTGATCATGTACATGTCATGTGGTTATACAGCGGCACGTGCTTGGTGCACCTCGTTGACAATACCACCGACCCCCAACGAAAGAAAAAAAGCCTCACACCACAGCACATCACACACACACACTGCTGCCGCCACCACCATACACATGTGCACACACAAGGAACACAAACACTCCCGGCCTCACGAGCCCTGCAGGAGCAAGCAGCCGGTGATTGAGCCGCGTGAGTCGGCCGCCTTCAACGCTGCATCCGATGACTTCCGCGCTAAGCTGCTCAACCCCGCCTACAATGGCGCCGCATTCTTCGCCGTCACGCGGTGAGCACTTGTGTGTGTGTGTGCGCAAACACAGTGGCTGGAATGGGTAGGCTCACCTCGCGTGCGGTGGTTGTGCTGCATGGCATGCGAGGTCCCCCTATCCTGATCAGCATGGGACGGCTGTGGGTAATCACCGGCCCATATGGCAGTCATCAGGGCCCACAGATCAGCAGTAGGGCAAGGAAAGGCTGGTCAGCAGGGCAAGTTATTGGTCCATGCCATGCCATGCACCTGTGCACCAGGATGCCATGCGCTCGCCCGGGCTGCACCACCCCTGCCTGCCTCCTCATCACCCTGCCTCCACGCTCATGGCTGGTGCGGTGCAGCGGCAAGGCCAGCGAGGGGCTAGACTTCAGCGATGCAGCGGGGCGTGCTGTTGTGCTGACAGGCATCCCTTACGCCATGAAGACAGACCCAAAGGCAAGAAGCAGGGGTGGGGTTGGGGGCTCATGTTTTGGCAGGCAGAACTTGACAATGTGCAGGCAGCCGTTGATATACAGTAGGGAAGCCAGTACACAGCAGTGGCGCCCGCTTGACTTCAGGATGGCTGGTTTCTACATTCTTATTACCACCAGCCCGCTGGCTTGTTGCCATCTCCCTAGTTCCCTCCTTGTCCTGCAGATGCGTGTGGCTAGTGCCCTGCCTCCTTGGGAAGCAGTGTGCCTATGTTCTTCTGCTGTGCCACCCGCTGCTCGCAGGTGCGGCTAAAGCAGGAGATCCTCAACGACAATCGCGCCGCTCCCCGAAAGCGCGCAGCCGATGGGGGCTCCTGCGTGCAACCCCCCGCCAGTCTGAGTGGGGACCAGTGGTACTCCCAGAACGCCATGCGGGCCGTCAATCAGGTGGGCAGCTGCCGGGTAGCTGCTGTCAGCACACCATGGCATGCTGGGCAGGGATGCAGTTGCTTGCGGGCAGCATGCTGCTCCATCAGCGCTCTGGTGCACATGTGGGTAGTGAAAGTCAACTGCAGCTGCCTGCAAGTCCGTATGTGCACTTTGCTGCCTGCCTGCCTGCCTGCCTTCCCAACCGCCTGGCGCCCGCCTGGCTGCCTGTGGGGTTGCAGGCTGTGGGGCGTGTGATCCGCCACCGTCGCGACTACGGTGCCATCATACTGTGTGACGAGCGGTTCAGGGCGCCGGTAAGTGCATCCAGCGCCTGGGGGGGGGGTGGGGGGCTGGGTGGGGGGCTGTTGCCAGCACAAGACCTGTAGCATCCTTTTGGTGGCACGAATGCTAGTGAGGGTGGGCAGGAGTGTAGAGGCCTGCTGCAGGAGTTGGCTCATGGTTACAACCACGCTCCATTCCGCTGCCCAGGGACTGTGCTGGGCTGTGCTTTGATATTGCTGTTCTCCGTTGTGAATGCAACGCCACCTCTGCCGCCACCCTTTGCAGAACATCCAGCGTCAGTTGTCCTGTTGGCTACGGGGCCACGTGACTGTGTACCAGAGCTATGGTGCAGCAAATGCCTCGCTGGTGCAGTTCTTCAAGCAGCAGGGAGCTGCCGCCCGCAAGGTGAGGTGGAGCGGTGCCAGCCTTATACCTGCATATACATGCGTTCTGTAGTGCAGGCTTGCATGCTACACGTGGCAGGGACAAAGCGGGGGCACGTGTGACCGAGCAGGACAGATGTGGCGGGATGCCGCCTTTGCTTACCGTCTGCTCAGTCTCCACCCCATCCCCCCCTGCCCCCCGCCTGCTGCAGGGCCTAGTGGTTGAAGGCGGGCAATGCACCGTGCCTGGCATGGCACGTGCGGCAGTCGGGCCCTTCAATGCGGCAGCGGTGCATGGTGGGCGTGGCGGGGCAGTGGGACCTTTCCAGGGAGCAGGTGATGCCGCAGGTAGGGCAGGCTTTGTTCTGATCCAAGCTGTGAAGGGGTGGGTGTAGCCCCCTTCCTACCCTGTTGCCTGGGATTGTGTGGCACAGGGTTGGTGCAGAGGAGTTGAGTATGCGGCTTCGCAGTAAGGTGGGAGCAGCCGGCTGCTCTCTACGCCTCCATCATGCTGTCGCAACCAAAAGGGGGCATGACTGCGCACGTGTGCAGGCCGCAGCAATGGCAGCGGTCGCTCGCTGTTGCAGCAGGTGCCAGCGGCCATCGATGCAGTTGGGATGACTGAGCTGTTTGCGCCAGTAGCGGCAGCCGCAGCAGTCTGGCGGTCTGCGGCGACAGATCACAATCAAGAGCAGCAGGCTGGCTGGCAGCAGCAGGCACCAGGCCAGGGCGGGGGTGGCGACAGCCAAGGCCGTGGTGGGGCGTTGGGAGCCTCTCGCCTGATGGTGGCGCTCGGTAACGGCAGCAGCACACTGGCACGGCAGGTCAGAGGCCCAACATCAGCAGCAGCCAACAGCCTCTTGAGTGAGTTGGCGGCTGTGGGAAGTGTGCGCCCAGAGGCGGGGCAGAGCGCTGCGCCGGCAGCAGGGCTGCAGCAGCAAGCGGGCGGCAGGCCGAACAGCAGTGGTGTCAGTAAGCTGTTTGAGCCGCGGCCCTGGGAGCGAGCTGCACTGGCGGTGTCCGCGCGGCCCTGCCCTCCCAAACAGATGCCAGCATTTGCGAGTAGTGGGGGCCGTGGTGCAGCCGGCAACGTCGTGGGCCCCGCCCACCTGGTGGCAAAGCATGCGGAGCGGCAGCGCCAGCGCAGCGCCAGCGTGGAGCCGGAGCAGGCGGCGCCACCTCAGCAACAGCAGCAGCAGCAGGAGCAGCAGCAGGCACAGCAAGGGCAACCTCCAGCATCAGCGGCAGCAGACAAGGAGGCCCAGGCAGGCGGCTTTGCGGGCGCACCCAAGCCTGGGTCAGATGCGCAGGCAGGCCAGCCTCCTGAGCACGAGGGTGAGCAGCAACGGCAACAGGTAGCCCTGGCAGCAGTTGAGAGCAAGGGGTCCAAGCATGCTGCTGCCATCAATGCTTACCTGGCACAGCTCAAGGCAACCCTCTCGAAGGTGTGTGGGGCCGCCTGTGCTGCCGGTTGGAAAGTGGCAAGAGTGGCCCATTGCCAGCCAGCCAGCTGTTGACGCTGGCAGGGCAGGTGGGCAGGCCCGGGTGACCCACTGTGTTGCCTCCTGCTTCCTTGCTGCATCTTTGCATGAATCCCTCCCTACACATCTCATTTGTACCAAGCAGTGTCCTGGGTCCTCCCCATGCAGGATCAGTTCACCCGCATGCGCACCGAGCTCTCGGCGTACAACAAAGGGAAGGATCTGCCCCGACTGCTGGAGGCGGCGCTGCCGCTGCTGCAGCCCCACCCCACGCTGCTTGACGGCTTCTCAGGCTTCCTGCCCAAATCAGCACGCCCTGCATTGCAGCAGCAGCTGCAGCAGCTGCAGGAGGCACCAGCTAGGTCAGTGGTAAGGACAGCAGCAGCAAGGGGGACGGTGGGCGCGCCAGTTGCAGCAGCAGCGCCCGGGGCACAGCAGCAACATCAGCAGCTTTTGCCAGGCGGTCAGTGTGCACACGTCGGCGGCAATGTGCCAGCCCAGCACAACATGCATCAACAGTGG
Organism: Ettlia oleoabundans; assembly: GCA_019693395.1. NCBI lineage: Eukaryota > Viridiplantae > Chlorophyta > Chlorophyceae > Chlamydomonadales > Ettlia > Ettlia oleoabundans. The sequence continues at coordinate 5,655 of JAAMXP010000676.1, forward strand.
CAGCAGCAGCACCTGCGTGGCCAGCCAGCAGCTGCTCACCCGCTTGCCCCCCTACCAGGTGCATCCTTCCGGCAGCCGTTCGCACAGCAGCAGCAGCTACAGCTGCAACGGCAGCCACAGCAGCCGCCTGTGCAGCAGCGTGCAGCTGTGCCTGTGCAGAAAAAGTTGCAGCAGCGGCTGCCCGGAGGATTGGCACAGCAGCAGCCCGCAGCAGCACGGCCCGTCGGCCCTGTGTTTCAGCCACAGCAGCAGCAGCCACATCCCAGCAACATGGGGACTCACAGCATCTTGATGCCACCCCGTGGCATGCAGCAGGCGATGCAGAGTGCTGCGGCGCTACGCATGGGTGCGGCAGGCTGTGTGGTTGGGCAGCAGCAGCCCGCACGCCCCGCCACACACGGCAGCAGGCCTAGCGGGCGGGCTCAGGGTCAGGCGCGTGGTCCGGCGTGCCCCGTGTGCGGCAAGGCGCCCATGGATGCTCCCCACGAGGCGGGGTGTGGGCACAGCGCCTGCTACACCTGCTGGCTCAAGGCGCTGGCGCAGTTCAAGTGCCCAGTGTGCAGCCGCGCTGTGCGTAAGAGTCAGCTCACGAAGAAGTATTTTGCTTGAGGCCCGACTAGACTGGGCTGCTAGGGCTTCAGTTGCATTGTTTTGGTGCCTAACAACATTGGCAGCAAATTAGGCAATGCTGCATGCGACATGCTACCTGTCAGTATTGCCTCCTGCCCGGTCAGGAACAGCCATGTACATCCATTAATCAAGTCTTCAACAAACAGGGGTTGAGATGAGAGCAAGCGGCCCCTCCGCAGCGCCGTTGCACCCAAGCTGTATACCTGCATAGGCGCGGGCAGGGTTGCACCTACACTACAGGGGAGTATGCCGCATGAACCCATACAGGACCGCAAGTAGCGCTTTGGTAACTGGTGTTACAGCAACTGTGGCGATGATAAGCGCAAGGGCAACTGCGAGTGGCAGGAGGCAAGGCAGCTGAATGTGCAAGCACTGATGCATGTATGAAAGTAAACTTGTATGAACAGATGAAAACGAGTGGCAGCTGCAGAAAGCAAAACAAGGTATTTATTGTGGTCGGTTCCGGGGTCACTGCCGTAGCCGGTCGGTGAGAGCAACATGTAGGAGTAGCTGTAGGATGTAGATGGGTTCTGGGCGCTAAGTACTGAGTAAGAACAAAAGGAACATCTTGACACCCGGCATGTTGTTCCAGGTTGAAGGTAACCCCAAAAACTCAAACTGACTGATTTCCAGCGCCGCTAGTGCTGCTTCTGGTAAGGGCCGTAGGGCCGTCTGGCGTGGCGCCGGGGGAAACAGGGGGGCTGCCAACCGAGTCTTTTATCGTGCATTTTATAGTGCCGCCATCTTGTGTGTCGCATGCAGCCAACTGCTCAGCAAGGATGATGTCTCCATCTGTTGGAAAGAAAGGAACAGCAGTTGTGCCCAGTAAGCCAGGGCACTGGTCCGTGTGTGCAATTTATAATAGGGGAGCAAGGCAATAGGGGCCACCAACACCTAGCTGGCAGTGGTTAGCGAGAAGCTGGAAACCATGAGCAGCGAGGCAAATGCTGGCATATGGTTCCTGGCATGCAACCCCACCTGGCTGCATGATGACTACCGGCACCACGGCGACTCGCTGCGATCTGCGTGCTGCCGCTTCAAGCCCCTCCACTTCTCTCGCCGCAACAGCTGCCAGCTGCTGCTCTTGTTGCGCCGCTAGCATGGCTGCCCGATGCCGATATCTTTTTCGCAGCAAGAACGACAGCAGCACCAAGCACACCGCCACAATTGCCATCAAGCATATGCCAACGATGTACGTGACTGCAGGGAATGGCAGGTAATCATGTTTCTCTGGAACTTGAGCTGGGGTTGGAGTCCCCACCGGTTTGTGGCGGCGCCGTCGGGAAGGGGCCGCACTTGTACTCACCCCGAGCAGGGGTCGCCGCACCCCGCGGCGCGGCCCCCCGCAGGTGTCCGAACCACATCCAGACCCAACAGACGCTAGGTCTTCAGAGAACCGCGCACCTGTCCCAATCCCTGCCCCCTTGTCGCCGCTTGATACGGTTATTAGCCCTCCTAACGTCACATTTGTAATCGCGGACATGTTTTAGCGAGTCTGCGCCGCTGGCCGAGGGGCGGCCGGAACTGAGAAGAACCGGCGCTGGGTAGCAACAGCAAATAACTGTAAGCCCTGAAAGAAACAGAAAGGAAGCCGATTAAATGGAACTTAAGGGACGAGCCGGTCCAACGCAACGCGGCCGTCTGCGAGAAGCCACTTGATGACCACTTTCCAGCTGCGACGGCAGCAGGAAAGGCATGGCCGCAGGGAGGTTGTAGCGATCGGTCTGACTCAAACTGTAATGCTAACTGTGCATTTTTGCAGCAGTGAAGACCAATTTCCAAATACTAGTCAAAGCAACGGCATCTGCTGGCTTGACAAATTGTGCTCCTCAACGGGCACTGCTCCATTCTCAGAGGTGACAAGCTCCTGCGGTAACAAGCTGGGCCTGCCTTGGTCCCCAACAATGGAAGTACAGTTTGTTTATTGTAGCTAGACCTCACGGCGACATGCACAGAGGTCTGTGTTTACAATGCCTGCCTTGTAAAAAAAGGTCCAGCGCTGTCGTTCGCTTGTGAGTCATGCCTACGTAGGGTATATACCTGGTGGCTTCGCAAGCTCGGTACTTAAAAATGCCGTTCCCTCCCCAACCCAGGCTTGCAACGTTTCCATCCCAGCTTTGGCGGCTGGCTGCTCACCTTCAGACATCACTAAAACATGTTTGAGACCCTTCCCATCTGCACTGCTGTGGTACCTCCAGCACAAGCACACACTCTCGCGCGTACTCTAACTCCACTGCCCAACAACTGCCCGGAAGCCTTCCCATCCATCCCCAAGTTGGTGCCACCAACTTTTCAATCTACATCTAGCAAACTTTTAGTCTACATCTAGCAACCTAAATTCTCCATCCAACATTCCCAACTGATACTCACGGTTGCAACTCACAAGCACGGCCGCATAGAACTGGAGTTGCTTGGGAGAGAAGGCAAGTGCTCATGGTTGAAACGGAAGAGGGGCGGGGCAGCCGTCGGGTGCATGACGCTGTTACACGTGCATTGACAAACAAGCAAGCAAGAAAGCAGTCAGTGAGTTGAGGTAATATGAGTGATGTGAGCTAAGCATATGTCCCAGTAGAGCTTGCGGTCAGGAATCAGCAAAGACAGTGCTAAGGTCAGGAGTGGTTGCGAAGCGTTCCTGGAGTAGGTGGTTGCCGAAGAAGGCATGATGTGGCAGGGCATGCGTGGGTATAAGGGGGCTAGCTGAGAGGAGGAGGCGGAAGAAGAGGGAGGCAACAATGTGAGATGTAGGGAGCCTTATACAGCAAACATCCAAAACTGAGGTTTAAGGTATGTCCGCTACCCGGGGCACAAAAGGGTGCAGGCAGACTACGTCAGAAAACCATCAGAAGCAACTCGAGGCCATATCGAAACAGCTGGCGTTCCTAGCGGCCAGCCACCATGAGGGTCACCAGGGCAACGACACCTTGCCGCTCTGGTGCAGCATGAACTCTCTCATGCCTGCACGGTCGGCAGCTGGTGGGCGTCATGCCTGTCGCCGCAGGTCTGCCACCAGTATGGGCCTGGCCTCGCTGGTGCAACATGCCAGAAGGGAGGAGTCCATGTTAAAGCGCAGGTCATAGATGGTGGAGGGGGCCTGCAGCGACCGCACCACACCACCCGTGCGCAATGACCACACCAGCAGACGCCCGGTGGCGTCGCCGCTGGCCAAGTACGTCGCGTCAGGGCTCCATGAAACAATGCTCACAGCCTGCAGGCATGGGACGTAGAAAGAATGCAGGCCCAACATGTCAGCAGGTGCAATGCCGGCAGCAGGGATACTGACAGCGGTAGCGGGCACATTTCAATGCACGTGGTGTGAAAATGTTTGTGCTGCAGGTGCTGCACTCCCTGACCCAACAACACCACTCGGCCACTGCCCCGCAGGGCAGCTACCGCCTCTGCCACATGTAGGCTGGTGCTACTCACCGAGCTGTGCTCGTCAAACACGTGCACGCAGGCCCCGGCCTCCGCATCCCATATCCGCACGCTGCCGTCATCGCCACAAGAGGCCAGCTGGCACTTGCCGCTGCTGCTCTGGCCCCATCGCACCGCAGTCACGGGGCCAACGTGACCTGCAGGACCAGGACCACAACAATTCCAGGTTGGCAATGAAACCAAAGGGGGCAGCCAGCCAATTCCAGGACATTTGCGCTGGGTGGATTCAACAGAAGAGCTGAGCCACAATCGGCAGCAGAGCCAGGAACCATCAAGTCTGCTTAAGCACTGACTGTCTTTGCAGGCCCCATGCCAGGCCAGGCCTGCGTCTGCAGCACCTGCCAGCGTGTGAAGCGCCTTGTCTGCAGTCGCTTGCCAGATCTTGACGGTGCCGTCGTCGCTGCAGGAGGCCAGCAGCTTGCCGGACGGCTCCCACCGTAGGCTGTTGATGTCTGCGCTGTGCGCATTCTGCCGGCCAGCCCAGCAAACCACGATGTGGACAGGACAGAGAGCAACAGAGGGGCAATCAGAAGGGTTTGCATACTCCGGCACCAACGCCAGCAGCTCAATACCAGCAGCATCCGCCCCCAATGAGCCTTGAACGGATACACACCTGCCAGTGCCGCAGTGGCTTGCCGTCAGACAGCTTGCAGACTGCGATGGATCCATCTTGAGAGCAGCTGGCAAACATGGTGTTGTTGCGCCAGTCGGCGTCTACCACGGAGGCGGTGTGATGCGTGTACTGCTTGTGCTGGCTGCCCGCCTTGGCATCCCACACCATCAGCGTGCCGTCTAAGGAGCCTGCAGGGCGGGGGGGCGCGGGCGGTGGGGCAGGGGCCAGCAGAAGCATCTTGTGGGAGAAGAGCAAGTGCCAAGAGCAATGTACCACTACTGCTGCCAGTGTGCAATGCCAGCACACTTTCCACCCGTGTTGCCTGCACGACAATGCAGGGCGTGCTTTGGCATAATGCCAGGTCCACCCCGACACCTAGCCAGCAAGACAGCCCTCAACCAGCCACCCACCTGACAGCAGAAGGTCTCCTTTCTTGTTCCATCGCACCGCCATGATCATGCCGCGGTGCCCCTGCAGCGTCGACTTGAGCAGCCCTGCATGGCGCAGCATGCAGCCCAGGGGTGAAACATGAAATGTGTTATGGGAACTGCCATAAAACGGGCAGGCAGTCGTTCAGTCACAGAGCCAAGCAAGTGCAAGGCGATGCCTCACCAGCTGAAACTCTAGCTCAACAACACACCCCTGTGACCTCACGCACCTTCTCTTCCAAACAGCCGCACAACATTGTCTGTGGCGCCCGTGGCCAGTAGCTGCCCGTCAGGCGACCACTCAACGCACGTGAGGTCTGCCATGGCCGCGCCTCCCTGCGGGGTATGCCTGCATACGCACACACGCCCGCTGCCGCTGCTGCCTGTGTCCTGCAGGTCCCAAATGCGCGCTGTGCCGTCGCTTGAGGCGGAGGCCAGCAGGTTGCTGGTGGGGCACCATGTCAGGCTAATCACCTCCGCGCCGTGACCTGCAAGACGCCGCAGCGCGGCCTCCGGGATATCCATGGGACCTGCAGCCGGCAGCCAGGCACCAGGCAGGCAAGTAGGCGGCTGAAGGTGCGGCCTGCCCGCGGTGAGACCCTGCCTACCGCCCCACCCAGCCCCACCCAGCAGTCCACAAATGAAGCAGGGCCGGCTGCCACCTCTTCTACAAGTGACCGCAATCAGCTGCAAGCAGCAGTGGCTATTTCGCTCACCAGCCGCCAGGAAGTCCTGCTGCTCCTGCTGCGCCGCCTCCTTCATCTCACGCACAGCCACACGCAGCTCCTCAATGTCTTTCACCAGGATGTCGCGAGCGGTGAGTGGCGTGTACTCGCCATACACATCGGTTCCCTCCTCGTTCAGATTGGCCTCCAACTCCATGTATTGGAAGCCCTGCAGCGTGTTCAGTGCAGCGCATCATAGCACCAGAGGCAGAGTGGGTGAACACCATGATAGCAGGCATGAAGGCAAATGATAAGCAGCTTGCCTCCCCTGTCAATGAAGAGACAGCAGAGTAGCATACAGCGCAGCAACCCCTACTTTGCAAACACCGCTGCAGTCTGCCCGGTCTGCACTGCAAGCTCAATCTGTCCTTCATGCGTACTGCCCAGCGCTCGCACCTTCTGGATGAAGGATACGAGGGCACCGACCGGCACCTCCTTCCCGTTGATGCCCGCCCTGCTCACATTGCTCTCGCACCCAAACACAAAAGCCGCATGTGAGAAGCCTGCAGCAGGTGGCAGTTGCAGCATTGGCACCACGAAAAAGAAGCGCAGTGCATCCAGCAGCCTGGGCAAGGTGGGACTGAGGCGCAAACCGACAGGTGATGGTCCCTTGCCGACCTTCCGCCTAAACACTCGCCTGCCTCCAACAGGTATCGGTACACTAGAAAGTTGACTTCATCACTTGTCAACGACATGGTGGCCGCCGGCTCCCGCTCCCGCCCCTACAGCCGTCAGCTTGCTCAGGCAGGACCCTGGTAGCGGGCCAGACAGGCCCGTGCGCCGCTTAAGATGTCTTTATTCGGGACGCCAGATGCTGGCAAGGGACCTGCGAAGCCTCCCTGGGCCAGACGGCCTCTTAAACGTTGGGGACCAGTGTCCGATGTGACTCGCCCAGCAGCACCTGATCCTGCTGCAACTGGTATATTTGATCCTGTTGTCGGACACCCCTCTTCAGTCCCTCTAGGTGCCAAGCTCGATGACAGGTCTGCAGCCCGAGCTGGCCTTATGCCAGCTTGACTCAAATTACGTCCGTGAAACTTTGGGTCGGAGCATCTGCGCAATAAGCAGGGTTTTGGGGGAGAGAGCCACACACGCTGAGCTGGCCTCGTCCCAGGCGCGGGGCCAAGTGGTGGCAGCGGGCCTCGCTCGCTCCTTTGGAATCAGGGCGGTAGAGGCATAAGGAGGAGATCTCGTCAACATGCCTCCCAAGTGCGTTCAGGCTGCATGGCGCACGATGCGCTTCTTTGGGCAGCACCAGCTAGTTGAAGCTGCCCTCGGCTGCACTCGCATATGTAGTGGCGGTTCAGGGGCTGCAACGTCTTTCGGCTCACCAGTAATGCCCGCCCCGTCGGGCGCATGTCCAGCCACGCCTCCCAGGCGCTCCTGGTGGCTGCAGCAGTAATGATATGGGCGATTAGACATGGATGGCGGCAGTAAGAGGCTGCGTTCGGCATGCCCCGTCGGCTGCCCACCCTTGCACGTCACCTGCCGCCCATCGCTTCGCTCTGTTCCTGTCCCTTGTGCGATTGCAGGTTTGACCCCAGCGAGATCATTGAGGTGCTTCTTCAGTTTCCACACTGCATGGGGGCAGTTCACAGCACAGTGTGACAAATAAAGGGCATGCATCGCGCTTCTTGAGCAGCGGTGGCAAAAGCAGCGTTGTAGCGGTCAGGTATGCGCTGGAAGCTGCTCAGCGTGCACGGTTCCCGTCTGCCTGCAGGTGTATGTGCGTGCCACCGGTGGAGAGGTGGGCGCTGCCAGTTCCCTTGCACCAAAGATCGGCCCTCTGGGTCTGTCCCCCAAGAAGGTGCGAATGGTGCAGCCAGGCAACATTGGTGCCACAGCCAGCATGCTCGTGGCGGCAGACGCCAAGGCCGTCAATTTACGCTTGCGTGTCTCTCGTTAGCAAGCAGCAGGGAAAACAATTCATGGTGCAGGCCTTGCAGCTCAAAGTAGGCTTCATGTTTGGGTTATTGTACGAGTGGCTGTGTCCTAGGCTTCAGCGGTTCAAATGCCAGCTGCCCTTGGTCGCCCCACATCATCTCAGTAGCAGGGTATGCCAGCCAAACAGCTGGTCTCTCACCCTGTCACCAGCTGCTTAGGCTGCGCTGCGTTATGTGGAGGAAGCCGCTCAGGCTGCAGCCGTGGTAGCCACCAAGTGACACACGTTCTGTTGCCCACTCGTTGCCTTGCATGTTGCAGATTGGTGAGGACATTGCCAAGGAGACGGCCAAGGAATGGAAGGGTCTGCGTGTGACCGTGAAGCTGACTGTGCAGAACCGTCAAGCCAAGGTCACCGTCATTCCCTCCGCTGCTTCGCTGGTTATCAAGGCGCTCAAGGAGCCGGTGCGCGACCGCAAGAAGGTGAGCATGGCACCAAACAGCTCCTCGTGGGCGGTTTTGCTTGTTGGTGTGTTGTGTTGCCTGTTGCAGCACACTGCCCTGCAGTGCGCTGTGCAGCTCTAGCAGGGCAGTGCTGAGGGCCCTGCCTTGGTCTGGGTTGGGGGCAGCTAATGTATGAGTGGCTGGCGGAGCAAATGATGTTAGAAGATCCTCTGCTGTGCGGCGGTGTGCAACGTGTGCAACACGCTGCTTGGTCGAGCCAGCAAGACAGCGGGGCAAAAGGGCACGCGCAGCTCAGGAATGTTAGAGCTGGTTGCGGCAAGTTCTACAGCTGTCGCATCAGACCAGGCGGGCTGTGCCACTGCTTGCACCACTGGCAGCAGGCGGCATCCTACTGTCAAAAAGCGCGGTTCTCAGCGTGGTCAGTTGACCCCTCCGTCAACTTCTAGCAGCAGCTGGAGACCCTCATGCTTTGATTGGCTTAGCAGCACATGCACCGCCGCATGCAGCCGAAGCGAAACAGCCGGGGTGGCACACAGCCGAGAGTACTTTGCGGGCATCGGCAGCAAGGGTAACAGCAGAGTGTAGCTTCTGGCAGTGGCAGGTTCTGCTGGCTGATTGGGATATTATGAAACAGGCAGCCAGCAGGCCACTCACTGGCGCTGGCAATTTTGGGGGGTGTCGCCAGTTGGAAGAACAGAACTTGTCCAAGCCCCACTTGTCAGCCCCAGCGCGGGAGTCATCCTCTAATCCATCATGCCAGCAACGCTTTAGCTTGCTACACCCCAACACTGCACTTCGTTGCCATTCCACCCTTCAAGGCACCACTGTATCATTTTTCACACCTGCATGCCCCTCCTTCCACCTGGTGCAGGACAAGAACATCAAGCACAACGGCAACCTCAGCCTTGACGACATTTACGAGGTTGCGCGCATCATGGCCGACCGCAGCTGCGCCGCCACCTTCGCTGGCACCGTCAAGGAGATGCTGGGCACATGCGTGTCGGGTGAGCGAGCACGCACCTCCTCGGTTGCCGTGCCGTGCTCCCAGCCTCGTCCACAGCTGTTGCAGTTCCGCCTAGCTGCCAGTCATAGCCACAACCCTGCGAAGGCTGGTGCTGAGGGGCATGGGGGCAGTGGGGCAGCTCAGCATTTATCGCAAGTAGCTTTTACCTCTTTACATTTCAAGCCCAATGGCACAAACCCCTCCCTCAATAAGCTGCCATCGCACCTGAACTCCCCATCCGCAGTTGGCTGCACGGTGGAGCATGAGGACCCGCGCGACATCCAGAAGAAAATTGACGAGGGCGAGATCGTGTGGTGAGTGAAGACCGTTGATGGTGTGGGCCTGGCTGAGGTTGGTGGCCTCACCGGTATGACAAGGAGCTATCCTGGCACAATGCGTGTCTGGGCTGGTAATGTTGGGGTGGCAGCTGCCCTGCCAGTGGCAGCAACTGCGGGTGCTACAATGACAATAACTGAGAGTTGCCCAGGGGTGCATGAAACGACGTGTGCTGTCCGTGTGTTCCTTTTTTCTGTCCTCCTGCAGCCCTGAGGCATGATCAATGATGAGGTATGGCTGCTCTCGAGCCCCAGCAGCAGCATCCAGCAGCAGCAGCAGTAGCAGCAGCGCCACCACCATGTAACACGCTCTGCTACTTCAGTCTCGACAGTCTCTGCGATTAATGTGGGAAGAAAATGCAGGCACCATGGCTCATGATTCCCGATGAAAACGAACAAAGATTAACCCAATAGATGGTTATCTGGCTATGTGACCTTTCACAGGCTCCACTTTCGCTCCGGGTTTGGTTAGATGGGTGCGTTGGCTACTGAAATCGTATACTGAGCATCGGTGGCCAGATCAACACACTTAGGTCAGGTGGATTGAGGCTAGCCGCTAGCCCACCAGCAGGGATACATTGAGGGCTATTACATGATGAGGTTGGCGATGCTGGGTTAATTGTGGCTCGAGAAACAAAAAAATTGCAGAGGTGCAGGTCGAGTGCGAATCCAACCGCAGCCAGAAAGAAATGTAGCATTTATGCTGTTTTGCAACCAACGTTGTTGAAAAGCTTTACAGAACGTTTATGTGCTATTGCAAATGCAGTTTGATCGATGCTGCACCCTGAACCCAGTTCACAGGTTGTGGCAATCGTGCAGGGCGCATGAGGCCGGCAGCTGGCGGAGGTGCAGCAGATCATGAATCTGTGCGCTAGCAGCGGCAGTTTTTCACCGCAGCTTCACGATCCCGTCCGTTGTCTTTACTCAATCCAACTGTGTTTTCACCCCTCCTGGACGCTGGTAGCGAGCACGAGCCCGCCGGGACACCCGCCTTTCGCCATGCAGTCTCTAGCCTCGTTGCACACCCCTTTGCCCCACAGACCTGTTAGGTCTGGTAGGAGGCAGTCGGCCCGCGTTGCTTGCGACGCAGGGCAGTTCCAGCAGGGAAGGCAGGAGCCGAACGGGCCCTCGCGTTGGCAGGGAGTGCCCTCGGCTCAGGCAGCGCGTCAGCAGCAGATGCAGGTCAGTCTGGGGACTTGGCAGCGTTGGGGTTTGGAGGGACAGGCTCCTCGACTGCTCATTGTCCAGCACACCCCTCTCTGCACTGATCACTGCCGCCTGTGCCTCGCTGTGGCTTGCAGACTGCGCCGCGTAGCGCGCAAACCGAGCAGGACGTGGCTCAAAGGCAAGTTTGCCGCCGCTTCGCCGTGCGCCCCCAACAAGAGGCTGGCTTCTTCCTCCCAAGCAGCTATACCGCTACACCAACACACCCTGCGACAAGTCTGCCTGGAAGGAGATAAAACAGACCTGGCCACACATTTGCTGTTGATCACGGCAGCGAGGCCTTTGTGTGTGGCGCCCACAAACCTGCTCCCGGCACTTGCCGCTTTGCGCCCGTCCCACACGCGCTGTTCCTCATGCTGATTCCACGTCCAACAAGCTTGCCTATCCTGCTTGCCCATATCACTCCATATCACTCTACCAAAGACAACTTGCATTTCCCAACCTCCCTTTCCCAACACTACCAGATTAGAGCAATTGTGCAAGTCTGTCGATGCTCCATTGCGCCGCCTTGCAGCCCCTCTCCATCTCTCACCAAAGAGGAGATGTCTCGCACGGTACGAGCAGTCATCCTGGCTGGCGGTGAGACCAAGAACCCTTTGACTAAGTATCGCGCCATGCCAGCTGTACCGCTGGGCAGCAGTCTGATGATGGTAGATGTACCGCTAAACAACTGCCTGATCTCAGGCATCAACAAAATGTGCGTGGGCGTCTGTGTGCATGAACGATGTGCTGAGTTGCCTGTGCAGCTTCTGCTGCACATATTTGTGTGTATGGCACGTGCATCAGCTAGGTCCTTATTAGTTGTCATTTGCCGTCTGGCGTGCATGCCTGACAACCAGCCACTGTCCTCCCAGTTGCATAAATGCTGCCGATTACCTTCCCCCCAGTTGCGTGCACCCTGCTGACTAGCGACAGAACCTTCCTCCTTCCTGCAGCTACGTGCTGACCCAGTTCCAGAGCCACACTTTAAACAGCCACATCGCTGCCTGCTACCCCCCCATGAGGTTCGGCCCACCCGACCAGCAGGCGTGGGTGGATGTGCTGGCGGCGCAGCAGACAGTGACGGCGCGCGAGTGGTGAGTGTTGCAGCCAGAGGTGCAGAGCTGCAGTTGTAACATTGGCAGCCGCGAGACGGATGGTGATGGACAGGCATTGCCTGTGCCATGACATTGATTTGGGTCAATCTGGCACAGCCTCAGTAAGCTGTGGCGAGGTGGTTTGGCTAGTTCAGACACCCGTCCATATGGTCACACTGTCGTCTCATGCACTATGTCGTCTCATGCACTATGTCGTCTCATGCAGGTACCAGGGCTCCGCCGATGCCGTACGCAAAAACATTGGGGAACTCAAGGACGAGGCACGTGGCATCACACCCGCACGCGACTACATCATTCTTTCGGGCTCTGGTGCGCATCACAGGCAACTTGGAGCCGAACTGCTGAACTGGGCAGCCCTGGCCTGCTTGCTGGGTTACGGACATGCAAAATCGTGTGTGTTTCTATCCATTCTTCAGTTCAGCACGCCTCAGTGTTGTATTGCTGCTTCTCATGCATTTGCTTGCGCTAAGAGCCACGCAGAGGGCTTGCATCCCCTCGTTGTCGGCTGCTGCACCCAAACATATCTGCCCTGCTGCACCGCCCTATGCGCCTGAGTTTGATGCGCTGTGCTGCCCTGTATTGCAGCTGTGTACAACATGGACTTCCAGAAGCTGGTGGCCTTCCACCGTGAGAAAAACGCCGACGTAACCATTGCGATGCACACCTGCGGCGAGGCTGATGCGCGCACCAAGGGCATTGCGCGCGTGCACCCCTCGTCATGTGAGACACACCTGCCGTCCCTGCTCCTGCTGTTTCAGCTCCGTGGCCTTGCATCCTGCTCCAGCTTTCTACTCTTGCTGGCAGCGCAATGGCATGTGCCAGGGTGTAACGTTCCAACTTGTCCGCTGTGTTCAACAGCTGTGTGGTGCTGTTGCATTCTTTCCCGTCCGTCTGCAAATGTGGTTGGATGGTAGAGAGCCCACATGTCGTGCAGGCAAGGTGATGAAGTTTGTTGAGAAGCCATCTGGCGAGGAGCTGCCCAGCCTGAAGCGGGAGGACTCCAAGGCCGAGCCCGGTGCCGAGTACCTGGCCAACATGGGCATCTATGTGTTCAAGCGCGAGGCGCTGTTCAGGTGGGTGACGTATGGTGCGCTGCTCAGGTGGTTGGTGGTTGCAATTACAGCTGGCACCCTGTCTCCATCAATCAGACTTGCCGGAAGACTCGCCGGAAGCAGGATGCAACAGGCAGCTGGCCTTGCTTGCTATTGGCACACATGCTCGCCGGTGTTCACTGAGCACTGGGGAGCAGGGGTGTGCACTGTTGCCAGATGGTGGCCGCCCTCCCTGGCCCCGCATCACCTCCTGTTTCCTCTCTTTGCTGCATGTTCTGCCTCTGTGCCCACACATAATTGCTCTGTGCTTTGTCCCTGGCAGGCTGATTGACCGCCCGCAGCTGGTGCACTTTGGCCACCACGTGATCCCCAACGCGCTGGCCCAGGAGATGAAGCTCTACGCATTCCAGCATGACGGGTACTGGCATGTGAGTAAAAATTTAGCAGCAGTACAAGCAGACGCAGCCCTTTGCCCGCATTTGATTCTTCTGCATTTGATTCTTCTGCATTGGCATGGGTTTTTGTTCGCCGGTGCTCATCAATGCGGGGTGGCAGTGATCACACCTGCCCATGCCACCAGCCCACTGTCAGTTCCACATGCTGCTTGCTCCTCGTGCACCGTGGCCAGCTGCATCCTCCACCTGCCGCTGCTGCTGCTCCCCAGGACGTCTTCTGCCCTGGAGGAGTTGGTTGTTCGGCGCATGTTTTTGTTCCAGCAGCCACTGTTTGCTGCCCTAGCAGGATGTGTCCAGCCTGAAGGACTTCTTTGAGACTAACTTGGACCTGGCTGACCCGGATGCTCTCATGGGACAGGTGACTGGCATACTGGCATCACACCTGCTGACACCCTTTAGCATCTCCTCAAACAGCCACTTTCACGCACCTCATGCCGTTGTCCATCCACTGGCTGTGCTGTTCACTCATTGTGCATCTTCTGCATTGCATGACTGTGCCCTTGCTGCAGTGCCTGCCCGCCCGCAACCCCCCCATCCCCCACCCCCCACCCCAATCCATCTTCTTCCTCGACTTCTTTTTGTTCTTGCTGTCGCACTGCTTGCAGCTGGACTGCATGAGGGCACGGCGCAGCACCTGCCTGCCGCCAGCGCTCATGCACGGGGATGTGGAGCTGGAGCGTGTGATTGTGGGGGATGGCTCCGGTGGGTGCAAGGCACAGCGCAACAGGGACACCCTAGTGCGTGACATTTCAGCTGTGGGGGCATGCATCACCTTCTGAAAGCCTTGGAGTCTCGCCCCGGAATAGTTTGAATTTCATCATCATGGGTTGTTGAGGAGTGTCTCATGCTGTGCTCAAGAAAACTAGCCTCTTTCTTGCCCCTTGCCTGCAGTCTTGTCGGGCTGCAAGATTAGCAACAGTGTGTTGGGACAGAACAGCTATGTTGGGTCGGGCACCATCATTGAAAATGCACTGCTGCTGGGCAACGGTGCTTGGATCAGCGATAGCCAGCGCAAGGAGGCCATTGAGCGAGGCGATCGAGTGTATGGCGTAGGTGCGTGAACAGCTGAGCAGTGATGGCTACGCTGCTTTGTTGTTGGAGGGCTCGTGCTTGTTGCGCATTGGTGCGTGCATTGCACAGTGTGTTGCTCTGACGGCATCTATTGTAGTGCATATGTCTGGCTTATCATTTGTCGTGGGCCGTTTTGCGTAGGAACTGTGCTCAACCCTCAATCAATGGTCACTATGCTTGTATGGCTGCAATGCTTGCCCCGTCTGCCGCTCTGTGCCTGCAGGCGAGAACTGCTACCTGCGGCGTTGCGTGGTGGACGAGAATGCTACCATTGGGAACAATGTGCAGATCATCAACAAGAATGGTGTGAAGGAGGCGGATCGCTCTGAGAGTGAGTGGCTTTCTCGGCCTTCAAGCTTGGATGTAGGGGGTAGCAAGACTGTCGTCTGTACATTTGAATGCGTCGGCGTGGCCATATTGCACCATGTACTCGTGCACACCTGCCTGTCTTGGCCCAGGAGTCCCCTGATGCCACCGCAATGTTTTGCGCCGTTGGCCCGGTTTTGGCTGCACTGCAGGCGGTTTCATGGTCCAGGACGGCATTGTTGTGGTGATCAGGAATGCAGTCCTGCCCGACGGCATCGTGATCTGAGCTGCAGCTTTGCACCGCTACCCAGTCAACGGGCCAGTAGTCGCACCAGTACTGCGCACCTGTACCACCACCTGTCATTTCTACCAATGGTACCCCGCAATCGGCACCACGGTGCAGGAGGTTTGGAAGTTTTGAGGGCTGGACGCCGCGTTGTGCCAACATGCGCGCTTTTCTCACGCCACAGCCTGCCAGACGCTTTGATGCACCTCTCCAGTTTGTTTTTGCACCGTTGGCGGTTGGCATACATCACCCCGCTCCTGAACTCTCCTGAATTCTTCTGAGCCTCCACCAACAAATGAGCGGCCGCTTTTGCTCCTCGGCATTTCATCCCATTGACATGATCTGCGTGCTTCGGCCCCATGTAGCCACCCCATAAACTGAATCCTAGCATCGACCCGCTCCCCAGCCTTGCACACTTCTTGCACAGCAGCCTCCCAGACCCTTCCTTGCACTGCCGTTTGCCTGTCCCTGCTCTCCTGTCATCCCTGCAGCTTTCACGTGCTGTTGGCCCAGCATTTTCAAACGCATATTATGTGCGTCACATGCCCCTCGCCATCTGCAGCCTCTTGCTGCAGCATTTCATCACCGTCAACGCTAGTAGGAGATTTTGCCTAGGGCATCCCAAGAAGAACAAAGTTGTTAGCTTTAAAATTTGCTCGCATTCACCAACTCCCTCGGGGCAGTTCAGCTTTGCTGGTTGCTGAGGAGCCTGCTGGCCTGTAATGAAACCTTTCTTTTTGAAATGGTGCATTTGCAAGCTCATCTGTGAGGCAGTACTGTGGGGTACACACCTACTCTGCTGGCATTAAGCTGGCGCAGTGAAAGATCAATATGTGACAGATTCCTATGTCGTGTCACCCTCAGTGAGATTGCCGGATATGGATCAGGGCGGAGAGGAGAGTTCAGGGGCCGCGCCAAAAGCTGGATGGCCGGCAGTGGCGCGCTTCTTTCGCAGCATGACGGGCATGCTACCACCTGGAGAAAAGGTGGGGCGCAATTGTTTCAGGCTGCTGCTGCGTGCTACGGCTTGCTGCCGTCATGCGTGGCGGGACGGGGTGGCTTCGCCATCCGAAGTTGTTTCCGCCACCTTATTGCCCGACGTGCAGCCCCCGCCCACGCCTGAGTATCTGGAGGAGGGCTGGTACAATATATTGGTGCCTGTCAGTAGCGGAGGAATGCTTTATGGCATCGCTACACAGTTGTTCGAAGAGCAGCAGCGTAAGGGTGGGCCGCTACCATTCTCGCGTGGCAAGTGGGAGGCAGGCTCAACCAAATATGGTGCAACCACCAGAACTGCTTCCAGTACAGCATGTGTGAGCAAGGCATGTGCGCCAAGGCATGATGAACAATGGGAGCACCTGCCTGGCCCGCAGGCCCAGCCGCGACATCTGTACACCACCACATCCAACGGTTCTTCCGCGTCACCGACTTGGCGATGCGCTGTGGCATCCCGGCTACGGCGCTGGCGCTGGTGTTTGTAGGCACAGAGGCGGTGAGCGCCGTGCACCGCGGCAAGGAGAATCTGCTGGTGGATTGCCTGTACGGCAGCGCCATGGTGGCAGCCATCCATGCGGGTAGGCCTCATCTGGCACTTTGGTAGTACATCTTTGTGCTCAGTGCTTGAAGCTGCGCCTGCCAGCAGGGTGGTGCAGCACTTGCAGCACCACCCCACACGTTTAATCGGTTGAGGCTAAAGAAGGCACCTAGCCGTTGTCTCCATTGCTGCAGCGCACCGCGTTGCTAACACTCGAACCTGGCCGCCCTCCATGTTGGGGGGAGGGACAGTTCTCATCATGGGTGTATGCGCGATCCATGGCATGGCACAGCATGCGCAAGCATTGCAAAAGGAGGAAAGGGCAGCGGCTGCTGCAGCTGGTGAGGAGCAGCAGCGCAGCAACCACACATGGCGCCTCGTTTCCTGCTTTTGCTGCATGCCTGCATGCCCCCACTCACATGCACATCACGCACATACTGCTCTGTCTGCCATGCATGCATGCCAATCTATCACAAGCGCTGCACACATGCTGCTCGTTGCTCCCTTTGATTGCTGCTGCAGAGGAGGAGCAGCGGCAGCGAGCGGAGCTGGCGGCCAGGAGGGGGGATGCCGCCTCGCGGGTGCTAGCGGACCTGGAGGCAGCGCGCCAGGCAACCTCCTCCCAGCATGTGCAGCAGCAGCCGGAGGGTGGCGGAGGCTTCCAGAGCCAGCTGATGCAGCAGGAGCAGGCGCACCAGCCGCAACAGGTGCCCGCAGCGCAGCAGGACGAATCGCTGGAGAGCTTAGAGCGTAGGGATGAGGGGCACACGGGTGATTCCCGGGCAGGGCAGGGCACCGTGATTGCTGGCACTCAACCTTGGTGGCATTTAGGACGCAGCAGCAGGTAGACGTACCAGCATCCTGCCGCCTGCAAACACTCTGCAGCGCATGTGCAGCCTTGTCTTTCTCCAGCATTACTGCGCGTCCGACTACAATGCTTGATGCGCCAGCGCAGATCAACCCTCAACCCACTGCAAGGAATTGGCCAGCCACAGTGGCCCAAACAGGTTGCGCATGGGACTCGCACGTCAGACACCGACATACCTGGTGGCTAGGCATTTGAGTGGCCGTAATGATATACACTCCCTTAACAATTCCCTCATGGACCTGGCTGTGTCTATATGCAATAGAACACATACTAGAGTCCATCAGCTGTAGGCCAACAGGGTTAGCAGTGCATTGAATGTTGCATTCACACGGGACATGGATGAAATGGCATCCTGAGGCTGCTGATGAGGGGCAGCCGCATATACGATTGGTCGGATTTGCAGCTGAGCTACGATTGTGAGGTTAAGAGCCTGATTTATGCTGCTAGGTCCGCTGCCAGCCAGCCTCTCGCACAAGCTCAAACCTTAATTGCCAGTGTGGTCCGTGGTCAACTGCCACTACTTCTGCATAGGCAGCACTGCAATGGCCGTGCAGCACATGCAGCTGCCTGATGAGCGCTTCAGTTGCTAGCCTCCAGAGTAATTGTGAGGTGCTCTGTAGTGTCGGCTCGCAGCACCTCCACATCAAGCTGCAGTTCATGTACATGACAGGGTGTCAGCCGGGGAGGGGGG
>JAAMXP010000676.1:23756-45179 GCA_019693395.1 Ettlia oleoabundans
GGTCAGAGTCTCGGATAGGATCAGGAGTTGCTCATCAACAGTTGCTCGTGCAAACAATAACAGGTGTCAGCACTCTTTGTGGGGGTGCTAAGTGGTGTGTGATGTCAGGGCGAGCCCCGCTTGCGCCCTTGTGCACCTTGTCTCCCACCGAGCACTTGTCCAGTATACGGTAGAGGTCCGAGGCGGTGTTGATGCGCTTGCTGTTGATGCTCAGGATAATGTCGCCCAGCACCAACCTGCGCGCTGGGTGGGGGTGGAGAAGGGATGAGGGCCGGGGTCGTCCATGAACGAACCTTTTTCATCTTTAGGCAAGCCTGGGGTTGCAGAACTACTGGTGTGGTGGCTGTCAGTGCCGTATTGATGCGCGCATAACAGCAGTTGTTATGTATGACACAACGACAAAGCGGCGGCGCAACACAAAGGAGGCTGAAGGATGCGCCTCCTGGCTGACGTACCTGCCGTACTCATCCCTAGTAGAGCCACGGATTCCTGCCTTGGCAGCCGGGCCGCCATCCTTTGCATTGAGCACCAGCACACCACTGACTCCTAGCTGCTCTACTGCATCCAGCAGGCAGCACAGCCAGCATGATGGGTAACACCCTGGTGGACTCCTGGGGGACACAGCATGCAACCAACAAGACAACCACAGCCACAGGCATGCCACACTCCGAAGCATGTGTGGGCAGTCGGCACCCAGCACCACTGTGGGCGCAGCGATACCGGCGCACCCGATTGGTCTGGTGCAAATGTGATACCCATGATGGGCCGCACAACCTTGCCGTACTTGATTATCTGCAGCGGAGCAGGCCAACAGCTGATCAGCAATAAGGAGGCAGTGGGACGGCAAGAGGCGCTGAAGGCGGCTGAAATCAACAAAGCAGCAGTTGCCAAGAGGTCCAGGCGGCCTTGCCACTAAGTTAGGCATAGGCACAGGCAGCCCGCCCGCCATTGTCAAACCTCAGGGCCACTGCCGAGGCAAGGAGACAGGCAGGCAGGTGGCAAGGAGGCAAGCCAGGCACATGCTGCCATGTGCAGGCGGTGAAGCAGTGCATCTCGATAATGCAGCCACAGATAAATGCTTGCCTGCTCTACACTGCTCCTCACAACATCAACGGGAATCGCGAAACCCACACCCGCACTGTTGCCTGCAGACAATATGCCAAAATGCAAACACGCAACGTGGGGCTGCACGCTGACCAGCTAGCTCGTTCCCTTGTAGCTCATGAACTGCCTGCCCATGGAACAAACCAAAAAGCAGGCCCCAAAGCAGCTTGCCGTCACACTTCCAACAGCCCAGAGGCATGATCGCGAAAAGTGCCGGGGTATGTGAGCTGCTCACCTGACTGACTATAGATGGCCGTGTTGATGCCAATCATGCTGCCGCTGCTGTCCAACAGGGGGCCGCCGCTGTTACCTGCAGGCAATACCGACCCCATCCAATCGTTGGGATGCAAGCTCCTGCTCCCACATCGCGAGCAATCCAGTACCGAGGGGGCAACCCGTGCCAAGCCAGCAGAGCAACAAATGAGCGTGCAAGGGCAAACAATCTGCATTTGGGTAAGTGCTGGTAGGCAGGCTGCAATCGCCCAGAGGCCGAGCGGCCCGAGCGGCTGGCAGATGGACCTGGGTTGATGGCGGCATCTGTCTGGATCACGTCCTGGATGGGCCGCCCCGTGTTGCCTGAGTTGATTTCCCGCCCCGTGCCGCTGATCACGCCTGCGCTAACAATGACAGCACAGGCACAACACAAGACAGTTGGAGTCAGGGCAATCGCCAAGACCACATGTTACTCAGGCACTGCTAGGGAAGACCCATCAGATTTAAGTACATTCACATATGCCATGTGCTGCTGGTAAAAGGCTCATGCTGTTTTGAGGTGGCAGCATCAGTGCACTAACGCCACCTGCCTGCTGTCAGTGTGTGGTCCAGTCCGAACGGGTTGCCTATTGCAAACACTTTCTGCCCCACTTCAAGATCCGAGGATTCACCCAACCGCAGGGGAACCAACGGGGCCTGCAGCAAGGTGGCTGACAACGAGGTTCTCCAACACACTGTATGTGGTCGGCGCTGGTCTCAACTGCAAGAACAGGCACTGGCTGCCCAACAGCTGGTGGTGACACATACAGGGAAGCAGCTTGCCTTCATGTTTGCTGTATCTATTTGCAGCACAGCCACGTCCTTGTCCTCGTCATATCCCACCACCTTGGCAGGCTGGCCCTCACCGCCTGACAGCGTCACCTGCGCCACAATCACTGCCAGGTCACTCCAAACATCTCCCCGTGAGCAAAGCGAGGAATGCCACACAAGCAAGGGCACCACACTGCTGCCCATGCATATCCTGGGCATGTGCTTGGCGCCTGTGCTTAACACGCAGCTTTGAATGCATCGCAGTTTGCACATACACCATCGTTGACAGTTGATGTCAGAGCGCTGCATTTGCTGCCAGCAGCCCCACAAAGCACACATAGCGGCCGAGTACCCCTTGTGTCACACCCACCAGTACATCAGATGCCCCTCGAATCACGTGGTAGTTTGTGACGACATGCCCCTGCTTGTCCCACACAAACCCTGCAGGTAGGAGGTGGCCCGTGTAGCGGGTGTGTTGGGGTACTGCTGACACAAATCCATTCCAAACCTACCAAGAACGTTGTGCAGCCTGTGCATGGTGTTAAACGGGAAATTTTGCAGTTGGTGTAGATGCAGCAAGTAGACGACGCCTACGTCACACATACCTGAGCCCTCGCCCTGCGGAATTTCCAGCATGTTGAGGGTAAACGCGTCCCTCCTGCAATATAATGACCATGGTTCACAGCTGCTCAGGGCTGCAGCACTATTCAAAGCAGTGCAAGCAGCATGTGTTTGGCACGATAACCAACAATGGGCAGTAGGCGCTGTCTGCGGCTAACCGTGTCGTCAAGCTAGTGATGTAGACTACACTAGGTTTGCTGCGTTGAAACAGCTGTATCGTGGCCTTCTCATCCGGTGTGAGGACAGCTCTGGCGCATGCTGCATCTAGAGGCGTGCCAATTAGTAGCGCCGCCGCGGCCGCCAACCCCGCCAGGCCTGCCAGCACTCGCTGCTGCGGTGGGTGCGAGCCGAATGAGGCAACAACATGGGCAGGCTGTTCCCCGTCCCTTTGTCGGCACTGCAGTCGCGAAACAGAGGATTGCGGCCGTGCTGGCAGTGGACGACTTGCTGCAGACGAGCCTGCTCAGCAAAAACGTGGAACGCGCAGCCGCGGCGGCGTTGCGGCGGGAGGTCAGTATGGATTGTGCTTCCTCATGATGGATGCGCAATGTAGTGTAGTTTGCACTCCTTCCAGCGACATTCCAGAGCCTGAGACATTCGGAAAAGCCAACCTGAGGCACGCAGACCCGGCCCTCGAAATTGCAGGCTCGGCATAACGTTTGTCAGGCCAGGAAAAGCTGCCTAAAAGGGTATTTGCTTTTAACTTGATCCGTGACGTTGAAAGTCAGCCACCACCAAGGGTCGCACTGTCGATGGGTAGTAGGGCTGTGTCGCAGTACAGTGCAAATCGCGCCAAGGCGCCCAGTGAATTTATGATAGTGACGTGCCGGCACAATGACGCTGTCCTGCTGTGGCGTGCAAGTGGTGCTTTGCGCGCAGCTGCGTCTCTGTGACACGTCAGACAGACATCGCGATGCATCCAGCACAGGGAAGCTGGGACAAGTTCTCGATCACCATCCCCCGCGATTGTTTGCATCCCGTATCAATCTGTCCGCGATCCGATCACCGCACGAGCCTCAAGATGGCAGCAACTGCGCCACCCGCCCCTGTGGAGGTCGTGGTGAGTGCCTAGTTGCAGATCGCTTGCGATCAACCCCAGGAACCTTCACAGTGGACAGTCTGCGCGTCAGCCTGCAGTTCACAATTTGATCTGGGGAATAGGGGGCTTCCCCACAAGCCCGGTCACCGCTTGTTGCGGCGGATCATCCTCACGCTTCTTGGTATAATATTCAGACTGTCGCCAGCCTTCCCCATGCTCCCGTTGCAGCCATGGGAACTGTTCCAGGCGAAAATGGAGGCTGCAGGGCTGAGTAAGGCGGCGAAGGATGCCTTCAAGCTCAACTATGAGCAGCTTGTGCGAGGCGTGACGGGCCTGGTGAGCCCCCCTCACCCTGCTCATCTTGCATATAATGCTTGTTATACTTATTCCAAGGGTGTGGCATACGCAGAGTATAGGGTCATGCTCTGGTTCGTTTGCTGGCCTGCTGATGTATGCACTGCTGCTTATGTGCCCAGGCTGTTGCTGCCTGCTGCAGGGCGGTAGCGCCGCTGCTGTTGCTGGCCTGGCTGTCTCCTTTGAGCAGCTTGTGCGTGTAGACACACTTGCATGCAGGTTCCAGACAGCGACATAGATCCGGTGCAGGAGCTGCCGCGACTGGAGGATTTGAAGCAGTCGGCAGCGCAGGGGGTGGACATCAAGGTAACACCCTGCCTCCAGCCGCTGCTTCCGGATGCAGGCCAAGCTCAGACCAGCTTGTTCTGTTTATCACCCACCGCCTCCTGGATGCATGCCTGGCAGCTCTCATGCTTGTCTGAATCACCTCGTCATGATTGTTCCTACTGGCATGGGCCGCCCTGCAGTCGCTGCTGAAGCAGACTGCGGTGCTGAAGCTCAATGGCGGGCTGGGCACCAGCATGGGCCTGGAGAAGGCCAAGTCACTGCTGGTGGTGAAGAATGACAAGACTTTCCTGGACCTCATTGCCGAGCAGATCAAGTACACACGGCGCAAGTATGGTGAGATCTCAAAGTGGCGTGATGCCCACCCGCTGCCAACCATGGCGGCGCAGCACTGAACTGGAGAACTTGTTGCAGGCTCGGTTGGCTACATACTGTACTGCAGCACAACTAGGGCAGCAAGTTTGGAAGTGTGCTGGGAGTGGAGGGGCATGGTATGTAATGCAGAAGAGAGGAACACGGCTTTGAAGGGGTTGGCAGGACAGACAGAAGCTGTACCTGCTTTTTGCTGAGGCCTCCAACCTTCCTCTTAACCGCAGTTGTACTGCCTGCCGTACCGCAGACTCCAACGTCCGCTTCGTCCTGATGAACAGCTTCAGCACCAGTGCCGACACCAAGGCATACCTGCGCAAGGCACACGCAGGTAGCTGGTGGGCACTGAAGCCATGCAATGAATTCAGAGCACAGCATGCGGGATGGCTTCAGCCTGGTCTCAGGGACATGGCATCTGGCACATGTGCATGAATGCCAACTGGCCTGGGGACCCTGACGTTGCCGTGCTGTGCCTAAACCCACGCTGAACACACGCGTGCGTCCAAACCATCCATACCCTTCACCCTTACCCACCCACCCACCCCCACCATCTCAATCCAGACCTGCTTGACGAGCCCGACGTGGAGTTGGTTCAGAACATGAGCTGCAAGGTGGACGCCGCCACACTCAAGCCTGCACAGCACCCAGAGCAGCCAGACATGGAGTGGTGGGTGCTTGCCCCTGCTTGCCAAATGTTGCAAGCGTGGTGCTGGCGTGTGCATGTGTGGTGAGGTTTTGGGGCTGGGCATCGGTGGCCGGTTGTCCTGTCCCCTCACAAGGTGTGCTCCATGCATTGCCCCTGCAGGTGCCCACCGGGTCACGGCGACATCTATCCATCCCTGCTGGGCCGCGGCATGCTGGACCGGCTGATTGCAGGTGACTGCCTGGAGGCTGTGTGAGTGGGTGGATGGTGTCATGGGCCGACCTGCGCAACTTGGCGCTTACTCAACCAGGGTTCTCTGCCGTCCTCCGGCACCTGGCTGGGTGCCATTGCCGACTTGGCGACACCGCCAAATGCATGAACCTCCTTGTCGATGTTCACCCCTCCTAACAAGCTGCTATGCCTCCCACTTATCATTTCTTCTAGCCGCGTCACTTCTGACCTTTTTCGTTCCCCTTGCTCTTGCCCTGTCTCCGCTCTGACCCCTAAACCACGCCCTGCCACTGCTTCTGCCCAGATGGCATCACGTACCTGTTTGTGAGCAACAGCGACAACCTGGGCGCCACCTTGGACCTGGACCTGCTGGCGCATTTTGCAGGCACAGACAGCGGGTTCATGATGGAGGTGAGGTGCAATGCAACACCCCCCAACAGGGAACGGGTTGTGTGTCTTGTCTGGTACGCCTTGTTCTGCAAATGGTATGCTGCCGGTTAGGAACTATTTATTGAAGGTGGGGCCTTTATGTTGCGCTGGGTGAAAGCATGGTAACTGACAGAAGTAAGAGGGCAGCAGACTCGACCCCTTCACTGTTGAATAGTGTTCTTCATTAGCAAGGGCGTGCTAGGTGGTGGTACTTGACGCGGGTGGGGGTTGCAAACCCACTACGCGGCTTCTGAGCCATCTACATGCCACTTACCGCGCCCTGATCTGCAGGTGTGCGAACGGCAGGCCAGCGACAAGAAAGGAGGGCACTTGGCGCGGCGCAAGAAGGATGGGCGGTTGATGTGAGCGGCCTGGCTGGGGGAGCACATGCCCAAAGACTGGCTCTTGCTCAATGGGCATGCCCCGCCTGCCTTGTCACAACGCTTGTGACAGTGCATGTGTGCCATTGCCAGTGCCTACATCATATGCCCAGCAGCTCCCGCAGCTGCTTGCCGCCTTGCACAACAAAGCTGCGCCTTAACTGGCTGCGGGTGCAGACTGCGTGAGAGCGCGATGTGCCCGGATGAGGACAAGCCCAAGTTTGAGGACATCACGCTGTGAGTGGGTTGGATGCTCATAGTGAGGGCTGTTGCATGCGCATTGTTGTGGGCTTCGGGGTTGCGCAGGTGTCGTGTTATGTGCAGATGGGTTGTTGCAAGCATTGCTGCCGCTGGCTTCGCATATGCATGTGCCTATTTGCGGTCCCGGCAGCGATCTGCATGTAGTGGCAGGATTGCCTTGCAGCCACACAGACACAGTTGGTTGCTGTCTTCCTCCACATGAGCTATGGCCAGGCCTTTCACCATTTTGCAAAATGCCGTTGCTCCTGCAGGCATAAGTTTTTCAACACTAACAACTTGTGGGTCAACCTGCGCAAGCTTAAGGCAACCTTGGAGGCCAACGGTGCGTTGCTAACTAGCCATCTGCACGGTTGCTGCACACCCAACAACCACCCGCCGGCAATCGCAGCACCTCACTGTTGCACTGTGCATATCTCTGCCTATCCTGCAGCCTGCCCTGCATGCGCCGGTCCCCAACTATTTGCTGTCACCCCCGCCAGCGCCATGGGTGCAGACGGCGTGCTGCACTTGCCGCTAATCAAGAACAAGAAGACGGTGAACCCGCGAGACTCCTCCTCCACCCCCGTCTTCCAGCTGGTGCGCCCCCCACCCATTCACGGGCAGCGTGGCCTGTGCCTGGGTCTGCACCAGCTGCTTCCAACCATTTGATGCCTGTCAAGCCAGGGAGGGTGTCTGGAGTATTGCCTCCCAACCACACCATTCAGCCAATGCAACCTGCACTCACTGTTGCGGGCAAAACACTCCCAAGGAGGCTTGTCTGCCTGCCATTCCTCACATCCCCCGCCTTCTGCTGTGCTCCAAGCTGTGTTGTGCTGTGTTGGCGCTGCTACATGTATGTATCGCAGGAGACGGCTATGGGGTCTGCCATCGAGTGCTTTGATGATGCGGGCGCAGTGGTGGTGCCCCGTTCCCGCTTTGCCCCGGTCAAGACCTGCAACGACCTGTTTGCGCTGCGCTCAGGTGGGTGGGTGGGTGGGCTCAATGGACAGGTGTCTTGGTGGTGGACAGGTTGGGTGATAGGCGTGTTTCTTCTTTGCCTGATCACAGTGGGGCAGGTAACTGTGAGCAGAATGTGGCAGCCAGTGGGCAGCTGTTCTGGTTGATGCATTGCTGCTCACTGCCCTGTGCATCCTTCACATGGCTTGCTGCTGTATGCCTGCTTGTCGCCTGGCAATTTTGTTGCCTCACCGGCTGCACTGCACTGGTGCAGATGCGTACAAGGTGACGGAGGAGAGCACGGTGGTGCTGGCGGCACCTACACCGCCGCTCATCAAGCTGAATGACAAGCACTACAAGTGTGTACCGCTGGCACTGCTGCAGGATACTAACATGTGTCGCTGCTTCTATGTGTCAGTGTAGATCCACACCCGCTGCATCAGCCGTCTGAATGTGTTACCAGGCCAGGTTTTGCACTTGCCCCTGCAGCCTCTGCCCAGTGCACCGCAGCGGTTTTGCATGATGCTGGGCAGTGCACCTGGTCCTGTTGTGCACCACAGTGGACAACCCCCCTCGTTGCCTGCTTAATATCATGTCTGCTCTACCTCTCAGCATGTTTTCCTTCCCCTGCCCTGCCTAAACTGGTCAACTCTGCTTTCAGGCTGGTGGATCAGATGGAGGCCTTGGCGCTGGAGGTTCCTTCACTGTTCCACTGCAAGTCGCTGACAGTCAAGGGGGCGGTGCGGTTCTTGGCAGGAGTGGTGATCCGCGGCGACGTCACCCTCACAAACAGTGAGCTTCGCTGCAGCGCTGGCTCATGCACTGGGCGATCACAGCTCTGTCTGTAGCCATAGGCACCGGTATGGAGGCAGCAACCATCCATGTGCTACCGTGCCTGTTGGTGTCAGCCTGAGCTACTGGCGTGCTGTGGTGAGACGAGTCCTGACTGCCCGGCCTTGTGCTTTCAACGCATTGGGGTGCAGGCACCGAGTCAGCTGTTGATGTGCGGGAGCGCACCTTTGAGGATGTCTCGGTGGAAGTCAGCAAAGAGTAGCGTGGCGGTTTAGGGAGACTAGCCGACATCCACACACTGGCGCCCAACACGACTGATGCTCAGCTACCAGCGCAGAGTTTTGTCAGGGTCTGCAGCTCAATTCATGAGCAGCTGGAGCGCTAGCACCATTGGGGCTGGCACTCAATCTTTTGAAGGGCCCGTATTTGTTGAAGCTTGTTGCACCTATTGAGGCAGAACATCAGGAAAAGTTGCAACACACAAAAAAATACCATCAGCAGCAGTAACTGCTTAGGGTTGCATCACATGGCATAGGTGCGGCAGGGAAGCTATAAACAGGGTACAGGTGGGTGACATATTCACCGATCCTTTCACAAAACAAACAGTAACATTGACGGGTAAATGGAAAACCAGCTGAAACTGAGCTGCTGTACTGACACTGTCTGTTCACTGGGACCAGCTGTTGGTTGGTGACAAAGCAGCTGCTGGCCACACTGCTGTTGCCTCACAAGGTCTCGATGTTGGTGGGTGCCTCCCCCTCGAGCAGGTGCTTGAGGTGAACGTTGGTGACGCGCGTCAGCCGTCGCACCTTGCGTGCCTTCTTCTTCTTCTCACGCGCCTCACGCTTCTCCACCACCTGCCGTGGCGCGGGCTTGATGCCTGTGAGGCAAGGGAAAAAAGCACAGGGTGAATGCGGTAGCAGCACTAAATCCTTTTGGAAACGAGGCCATGGTGCAGCTGCTCTTTGCACCTGAGCAAGCAGTGCTCGAGAAAACCAGGGCACAGCCTCACTACCTCTACCCCTCATCATGCCGATGAAAGCAACCTTGGGTGCTGGCATGAGCTGCTGCGAAAGCGCCGTGTTCATCCCAGTTGTTCACGTACCTATTTGCTGCAGTGCTGCCTGCACCTCGTCCGCGTCGTCTGGCAGTTGCTCCCCCACCGACAGCCACAGCTCCTGCAGGTCGTGATCCACCCGCAGCTGCACGCGCACATCAACCGGGTAGAACACCTCCTTGCGTGCCGCCTCCGCGGCGGGCAGGCTCAGCACCAAGCCCTCGCGCTTCAGCTCCTGCGGGTCACACCCAGGATGGGCAGCAGAGGCACGACATGACAGGACTGTGAGTGGGGGGCGGGTGGGTGAGTGTGGGGGTGAGTGGATGAGGGGGGGACAGCGCAAAGAACACATGGCATGATACTTAGGTGCTGGATTGCACAAGATGGTGTGCTGTTGTTTGCAGTCGCATGCAGGCAGGCAGGCAGTGTTGTATGGCACCCAGCAACCCTAGGCGTCGGTTGGTGTGTCCAGCTGGCGGCTCACCGCCAGATCAGTCTGCACCCCGGGGTATGCATCCTGCAGCTCCCCAAGTGCCGCATAGCCCTCCCCCTGCCGCTCCTTGCGTCGCATGTACTCGAGCAATTCCTGCTTGCTCCGCACGTTGGCCACCTCTGCAAATTTGCAACCAGATGTTCAAAGTGTGCAAAGTAGCAAGAACACATGCAGGTTGAAGAGGAACCAGACGGGCAGTCCCGATAGGCAGGTTGAAGCATGATAGCAAACGGAAGGTGGGGGGGGGGGCGCGCGGGCGTCTGCATACAGATAGCTGCCGTGAGTCTGCTTTTTTCACCTGGCTGGTAGGCATACAGTCCATCCTCCTGCACCACCACCTTGTTGTTGACAGCCAGAGCCTGCGCCAGCTTCTGATCTGACTGGGGGTCGCTGCAGGGCAAGGAAGTAAGGGACACGAAATGGCGGTCGAGACACTGTACTCACTTGGCGTATCACAGCCCACGCGACTTGTGTGCAGGGCATGGCACAAAGGAAGGCGGGTAAGGCCAGAACACTCACTAGCCGGTGGCGGCGGCGATGGCCTGCGGACGTTGCGGCTCGCCGGTAGCTCGCAAGAAGTCAACTATGGCTTTTAGCTTAGCTCCTATGGGCATGCCCTGCTGCGTCTGACGCTGCCTCCAATTGGTAGTGGCAGCAGCGCCTGCAGCAGAGGCCACAGACGCGGAGGCCTCCCCCGACTGGCCAGACGCAGACTTGCCGCCGCGGCCCCGGCCCCCGCCAGCCCTGCCACCGCGACCGCGCCCTGCACAGCGCAAATACTGCAGTCAAACCTAAGTTCGAAGTAACAGCTATCACCTAGATAGAAGCCGGTCCATGCAGTGAGTTGGTAAGGCAGCGGTGTGCACCGCCCGCTGGCACAGTCTGTACCTGCGCCGCCCTTGGCCAGCTTGTCCTCCCGCTCCTGCCGTGCATCAGCCTGTACCCGCAAAGCCTTCTTTTGGCCCTGCTTGAACTGAGCCACCAAAGCCTGAACCCGCGACGACATTTTGGCTGCAGTTGTTTTGCTGGCGGCAGCACGCCGCCACCACTCTAGCCCCGGTGTTCCGCGTGACCGGCTTGCAACTTCCCGTCAGTCAATGCTGGAGAGACGGCACATGGTCCGAGATCCGTGGGATCCCGTAAAGCGCGCTGCGCGAGACTTGGAGCGATCCCGTCCAGGTCCAGAGGGCCAAGTGATCTGCTGGCCGTCAACAGGCTAAGCGCAACGACTGGAGTATGTGAAATACAACAAAGTGCAGCGAGGGGCTCTGACTCTGCCCTTCTCCCCATGCGGGCGGGGAGGCTGGAAGAAAGAAGCGGTGGAGCTAAGGCTGTGCAATTCTGCCGCTGGCAGCACAACAGCGATTGCCGGGGGCTTCGCGGTACAAAGCGCTGAAGTTGCGCAGCATTCGAGCTTGCACACACCGCCCTTCTCACACACCGCCCATTTTTTAGCGAGCAAGCGGTGATAGAACCTTAACACAAGTCATCTAGGATGGCTACAATGGCGGCAGCGCAGCTAAGCAACTGCCGGACGGCCAGCCTGCCGGGCAGGGGCAGGCGACCTGGGTGCCCGCGGGCTGGCAGGCAGCAGCGGCAGCAAATAGTAGCGGCAGTGCATGGTGAGACTGCCTGATGGACAGGCCGGCTTGTGGGCCTTGGGCTGGGGACGCCGCCGGTGCCGTCCACCCTTCTGGGCGCCCCCTCCCCCCCAACTTGGTGATTGCCAGGCATTCACACGCCACTGATGCTCCCGTTCCAGACCTTTCATGAATTTAGGTCATGTGGGTATCCCACCATGCAGGCACGCCCGCTGCAGCAGACGTGGGTGACCTACACCGCTTCCAGCAGCTGTGGACGCCGCCCACGGCTCAGCTGGTGGATGTACAGGCACGCGGCGGCGCCCCCGCGGCAGCAGCCTCCTCGTATGACGACCACAAGCCGCGCACTCCACCCCCAGACCTTCCATCCTTGCTGCTTGACTCGCGAATTGTCTACCTTGGCATGCCGGTATGCGCCGCAGCTGAGAAGGCGTGCCTGCTTGCCTGCCTGTCTGCCGCCGAGCTGCCCTCTTTCCTCATCACTGTTCCCATTCACCTGACACCCTTTGCCTTACCCTCCCGCCTCCCCCATCTGCAGCTTGTGCCCGCTGTGACGGAGCTGATCATAGCGGAGATGCTGTACCTGCAGTACAAGGACCGCACTAAGCCCATGTACCTCTACATCAACTCCACAGGTGCGCAACAGGTGGCAAGCAGCGCTTTTATCGATACGTTGGACTGCCAGGCAGGCAGGCAGGCACGCTTTAGCTTCACCCCCCAACGCTGCAGGCGTGCAAACTAAGTTTGTCTAGTGTCTACCCAAAAAAGGCAGAGAAAGCGATGCTTGTCGATTATGCGCTGGCCAGCGTTGCGCAGCCTAGAGCATCTCATCATAGCATCAGTAGCAAACAGCTTGACAATGCGTGTCGCGCCGATCCTGCCGTTCTGCTGCACCATATATTGAGCGCAGGCACCACGCGCGCTGACGGAGAGACGGTTGGGTTTGAGACGGAGGGCACCGCCATCTACGACACCATGTGCTTCGTCAAGAACGAGGTGCGATACTAGCAGCCCTGGAAAATACGGCAAGGGGCTGCAGTGAGCACACCCCAGTGCAGTGCTGTACGGTGCAGTACATGGAACAGGGCATAATGCAGTGCAGGGTATGTCATGGCAGATAGCAGAAAGACTGCGCGGCACCTGTCGCCGGCGTCACAGCCTCTCACATTGTGTCAGACTGATGCTGCTTCTGCCCATATGCATGACCTTTTCTGCTGTGGTGCTCTTGGCCTGCAGGTTCACACCGTTGGTGTGGGTGTGGCTATCGGCCAGTCGTGCATGCTGCTGTCCGCTGGCGAGAAGGGCAAGCGGTTTATGCTTGAGCACGCAACCGCCATGCTGCACCAGCCTCGCGTGCCGCCTACGGGCCAGCGGCAGGCCATTGAGATCCAGATCAAGTGGCGGGAGGTGCTGGCACAGAAGCAAAACATGCTCAACATCCTTTCACGTACCACGGGGCACAGCCCCGAGAAGCTGGATAAGGCAAGTGTGGGGCGGGCGGTGGGCACAGGTCAGCGACATTCGCAAATGTGATTGGTGTGGCTGGTAGCTGGTGCACAGAGAAGCAGCATTCACCCTGCGTCGTACCCAACCGCTGGCAGCTGCCTTCGCAGAGTGCATTCACGTCTATTGCAGTGATTGGCAACAAGAAGCCCTGGCTTCTGGTCGGGACAGGAGTTTTGTGTCTGCCAAGCTGCTCTCTCATACGAGCCAAGATCCTCTATTTTGCCACCACCTACCCTAGCCTAGTCCGGTATTGTCTTATGTCGCAGTTGGAACAGCGCGAACCCAACCAGTTTGCCACCGCTTCCTCCCTTGGCTTGCTGTGCGATTGTGCAGGACATTCAGCGGCCGTTGTACATGCAGCCTGCCGATGCGCTGGCGTACGGCATTATCGACGGTGTGGTGACCCCCGAGAAGAAGATCATTGATGACGTGAAGAGTGCAGACCAGTGGGACAAAGATGCGGGACTCGTGGCACGGTGAACCAGCGGTGGACATAGACAGTGTTGGTTCCTGGGCTTCTCTCAAATGGACTACCTTAGAGTCGTGCTGCCCATGCGCCAATTACCACTGCGTATAGGCCAGTCTCATTACTGCCGCAGTGGACATTGCTCAGTTCGACGCTCCCTTTGCTCCAATGCTCCTCTGCAACGGGCGGTTGTACCTGCGTTGTCACTTAGCTAATAAAGATTAAGCGTAGTGTAACATCGCCGCAGCAATATGTGGAGATTACAAAGTTTGACATGACCGATGTCAAAGGGCCCCAGCGAATGGATAGGCGGTTTGGCACCAGCGGCCACGCCAGCAAAGCACAGCGTGGCTTAGCAGCGGCCCAACTACCGTCGGGTCAGAGGCTTTTAACCGCCCGACGTGCAAAATCGTGCCCAATAACTTTGTCGGACGAGCGCTCATTTGTTGGCTCGTTGGATAGCCTTGCTGGGCGAATCTGCGGTCGCCATGCGCAACTGCAGTTGGCTTTTGCTGCTGATCACCCTGGCGTATGGCGCTTCCGGTGAGTATTGCGGCTTGAACTCTTGGTTAAAGCGCAACGCACGGAGTGAGCCGCACTGAACGCTTTTCCTCTCCTGCCACCCTGCAGCCGCCACGCCGCCATGGTACAGCTGCGACTGCTCCACACGCAACAACTGCATGTGCCCCAGCACGGTGACGCCGGGAGGGTTGAAACCCAAGGATGTGCCACAGTTCATCCTTTTCACGGTGAGTAGGCCAGATGCTCTGTGTGGTGCATGGACCGAGCAGCACCACAAGCACCAGGTGCCCGACCTTGCCTGTGCTGCTGCACTGCCTTATCTGTGCAGCATGATGATGGCATCACGGAGCTTACTGAGAAGTCATTCCGGGAGGTAGCTGACGGGCGGCAGAACCCCAATGGCTGCCCTGTCACAGCCACCATGTTTACCACATCACAGAACACGGGTGAGTGCACAGCAGCTGCTTTGTTGCCAAAGGTGCTAATGCAGCCCTGCCTACATTGGCAGGTAGTTATACCCTGCATTGCCTTCAATTTTAACAAACATTGTTCTGGTAAGGGTTTCACAGAAGGTTTTGGGTGCACCGCAGCCGGGTGCTGGCCATGTAATCAACCACCCATAGCGCTACAACACCACTCCATTCTGCTCCACTTCATACCTCCAGACTGTAAATTGGCATATGGGATGTGGAAGGATGGCTACGAGATTGCCACCCACACTGCCGATCATGCCTGGTTGCGTGACGGCACACCGTTAAACGTAACCGTGGCCCAGATCCTACGGGCCAAGCGGTTCCTCAGCGAGCAGTGTGGCATCCCAGCAGATGAGATCCGTGGCTTTCGCAACCCATATCTCGTCACAAATCCGGTTGTGCGACAGGTGGGGGGTTAAGAAGTTTGCAACAGGTGTTGGTGTTGTGTGGGTGGGGTGGGGNNTCATGAAGGTACGAATCTGCTGGCATGTGGACTACGGTCAACTAGCAGCTAAATTAGAGATTAGCGGCTGCTGCTGCCTGGACAAATTACAGCCTTGCAGCATGCGTTGGAAGACAGAAGCTCCTCGTTGTTTGTTTGGTGGTAACGGCTTAACATGTAGGAGTGTTTGCCGCGCACTTCATTACGTTCAGCAGCTCTTGCTGGATGCAACTGCAGGTTCTGTTCGAGAATGGGTTCCTGTACGACAGGTGGGGCCGTGGGCATCATGGTGTCCTCCTTCGCGGGCCCTAAATGCAGGGTTGCATGTGCCCACACCATCGCAGCAGCACGGCAGCTTGAGCCAACAGAGGTGCATGTTTCACACGCCAAATGCCAACCATCACTCTTCCCTTGCCATACCTCCCTGTCTGCAGCACGTTGCTAGAGTCCCCCAGCAGCGAGTCCCTGTCAGCATCCATGGCGGAGCGGGCATGGCCATGTGAGTGAGGCAGTTTAGTTGGCCGTGACTTACAGTTGATCAGCCGCCAGCCAGGGCAGCGGAGGAGGCAGCGCAGCTTGGAGGTGCGAGAGGCGCAGTCCAGTACGCAGCAGCATTCTGACCACCATTACAAACAACATTGACACCATTCATAGTAAAGATCACTGGGCATTCATTTAATATGTTTGTCCCCTGAATGGCACTGTTGCAGTTACCATGGACTTTGGTATTGCGCAGAACTGCGACTGGTGGGTGGCTCTTGTTTTACAGTCAGTGGGACTCGCTGATCGGCGGCGGGAAGCGCTGCACTGGTTCGTGTTGCCTGTTTGTTCTGTACTAAGGTGTCTAAAACGCTTCTGTTGTGGGGGTGCATGCAGGTTCAAGGATACTCAAGTTTGCGACAAGTCGGAGCGCTGGCCAGGCCTCTGGGAGGTGCCACGTAAGCGCGGGTCAGGGGTGGGGTCCCTCTTCGGCCCAACTGCCACGTCTATGCTAAGAAACAAGCGCCACCCTCTTCGCAGAAGTTCAAGTTATCCTCCGTCCCATATAGCGCTGCATCACATGCTCAGCCACTGAGTTGACGAGTTGCTTGCCCTGCATTACCCCCCCCGCCCAAGCAGTGTGGGTGCTGCAGGTACTGGGGCTGGAGTTCACCATGGATGTGGGCTACTACGGGGGCAAGGGCGTGTACCAGCCCCTGAAGGCTGCGTTTGATGAGGCTTACAACGGGAACCGTGCGCCGCTGCCTATCTACATTCACACAACCTGGGTGCAAAAGCAGCCGGCACGACTTGATGAGCTCAAGGAATTCATGGGTGGGTGCACCCAAGTAGCCGGGTGGTGGTGCCGGCTAGTGGCGACGTCTGCAGTTGGTGGCATAGTGGGGAACTTTGTCGTGAGTGCATGAAGGTGAGAAGGTGCATGCTACGCATATGCAGTCAAGATGCCCAGCAAGCAGGTGCAGGTAAAGCATCGCTGCCTTGCTTGTTGCCAGCTGGTTGCAGGTGGCATTTAACTCCTGTCCCCCTGGTCTCCCTGCTGCCACCTGGCCTTGTTTCATTCACTTCTGTTTTAGTGACACTGCAACCCCTTGTGTCACTCGTCATTCCAGCTGTCCCACCTTCTCCCTGCAGATTACACACTCAGCAGGGGCGACGTTTACTGGGTGACTATGTCCCAAATGATTCAATGGATAAAAAACCCGGTGCCCGCCTCGGAACTGAGCAAGGCCATGTGTGCCAAGCCTCCGATAGCCCCGGCGCCGCCGCCCATGCCGCAAGACGGCGCCAACGTCACCCTTGGCCTCAATGGTAAGAGGAATGGGGTTGGTGAGAGTGGTTTTCGCTGCTGTCGTCGGACGCTTTTGCACGATATGGCTGCCGGGAGTGCCAAAGCATGCCTTCATTCGTTTGTGAGTCATCACTTCTGGCTGTTGCAGGTGCAACTCGGACGCAGGTGGCTGACCAGAGCGACCGCTTGATTGTCGCAACTGCCAAGCTGCTTGGGGTAGAGACAGCTGACGTGTTTGTGGCAGCAGTTGCTGGTGGACCTGCCAGCGGCGAGGCAGTGGCCACACGGCGGCTCATGAATGAGGGTGGAAGTGTGCTGCAGGTGAAGACAGCTCTACAGCTGCTGCTGCACCTAAGACAAGTAAACCTTGGTGCATGTTCTGCCGGCAGGCTGGCTTTGCACCGTCCAGCATGCTCCTGCTTCTGTTGGTTGCCTGCAGGTCACGCTTGTTGCCGCTGGGCCTGACCCGCTGGCACTGCACCAGCAAGGCAGTGCGGTAGACAGGTGAGAGCCGCATCGTTGCATAGCTTCCTACAACGTGGCAAGCTGGGGCCTGGCTGCGACTGGTTGTTTGCCGCATGGCTGGCTGCATACCTGCCGCCCTTGTTCTAGAATGAGGTGTGTCACGTTCGTTGCTGCTGCTGCTGTTTGTCCTGCAGGCAAGAAGCCCTGGTGGCCGAGCTGGCTGCCATGGGATTGCAGCTGGGGTCAGAGCCTGTGGTGCTGCCTTTCAAGGTGGGGTTGCACCTTGCACCAGA
Organism: Ettlia oleoabundans; assembly: GCA_019693395.1. NCBI lineage: Eukaryota > Viridiplantae > Chlorophyta > Chlorophyceae > Chlamydomonadales > Ettlia > Ettlia oleoabundans. The sequence goes on from JAAMXP010000676.1 coordinate 41,331, forward strand.
TGGCATGGCATTCCCTGCATCCCTTGGTGAAGCCATGGGATGACTCCATCAACATCAACAGTGAAAGCTCTTTGCTTGTTTGCATCTGCACGGACTGCAGCTCATCTCAATAGGTTGTAGCCTCCTTTCTCTGAATGGTGCAGGGTGGCGTGGTGCTGTCAACAGACATTGCTCCACCTGTGGCTGCGGCTGCGGCTGCACCTGCGCCGCAGCCAGCACAGGGCCCCTCCACTGCCGCTGCTGTGGCGCCTATCCCAGCGGCTGCCACAACAGGGGTCCCATCTTCTGCCCCCGATGCGGAGGAGATTGCGGATGGTGCCGCCAGTGCCAACCCTCCTGCTACCTCTCAGTCCAGCAGCAGCAGCAGCAGCGTCCCTACCACAACTGCTGCAGGCAGCAGCAGCGGGTCTGGCAGCCCAAGCACAGGAGTTATTGTCGGGATCACGTTTGGCGGCGTGGCAATTGCCGTGCTGCTGGCACTCGTTGCTTTTGTTCTGCTCAGGCGGGTGCCACAGCGGTGCCACAGCCCAAAACTGTCCACGGCTGGCAGCATCCAGGAGGAGTCCCCTGAAAATTCGCCAACCAAGCAATCTGCCAAGGTATGGCTGGCTATGTTGGCAAAGCCTATCTACATATGCACCATGCACTGAAACGGCCACTACTGCTGTGCTGCCTGAGGCTGTGCCGTGCTGTCCAGCTGCAATATGGCCTTGGCTGCAAAGCACACGCAACCCATTGGCGGTGACTGCTCTGCTGTGTTATGCAGGATGCTTCGCAGCGGCTGCACATCGTCGCCACTGCTGTTTGATACAGGCTGATTTTTCAAAGAGAAGTCGTGCTTGTCGGAGCGCGTGCAGACTGTTCATTCTGTCATTGACCTGTGCGCTATCCGAGTATACCTTTTAACCTACGTGCATCTTTTTTTAAGTATATCTATTACTGGCCTAAATTGACGAAGGCTGTGCATACTGTTGGGGGGGCCACCCTGCATGTCAGAATGCAACTCTGTTCTACTTTTTACCAGTGCATGCCTTCTGCAATTTGAAAGATGAATAATTTGCTTTAAACCTTGGGGTAGCTTTTGCGTGAGAGCAGCAATGACCAGAATACCTGCAGCACTGGGCACTGTCCAAGTTTTTCCATGGCCTACCACCACCCAGCTGTTTTGTGTTGTGTGCAGGGCAGGGGCTCCTCCATAGGTAGGGTCAGACAGCTGGCAACCCAGCATAGGTTCTTTTCAATGTGTCGGATGATTCAAGGAGCGCTTCCGTCCTGTGAACAGCTTAGGTGCGGGGAAAGCGGCGGTACACATGGGTACACCTTGCAACCCAGCAGTTCATGTCAATCAGAAAACTTTACAACCAATATCATTTTCATTTTACTGCTAAATAACCGCCGAGACACCAGACCAGCCAGTCCTGTTACGTCACCATCCCCTGATGCGCGCGGCACTGCACACGGCTCTGGCGTTCGGGCTGCTACTGGTGGTGGCAGCTCACTCTCAGAGGCAGAGTGAGAGCGCCGAAACTGAGCAGGCAAGGGCGCTGGTGGTGCCAGACGTGCACGGGAAGCCACTCCTATCCGTGTATCACGCTTGTAAAACCACCAAAATGGTCAGCGGGCAGCATTCTGGCGGGGGTAGGGCCACGGCGATGAAGGTCAGCTTCTGCGCTCTTTGGTGGTGCCAGCTGTCGTGCTCTGGCGTCTCAGGTGGCCCGTCAGCTCCTGCACACGTACTTGCACCTATGACCATTGCCTTGCTTCATCAATGCCCTGCAGGGCTCACAGCGCTTCCCGTTGCCACCGTGTGAATCCGGCGAGAGCCAGCACCACTGCTGGAGGCAAAGGCATTGGGCTGGTCCAGCTGAGCATGAGAAGTGGCACCACCGCAAGCACCATCATGTGCATGAATGGGGAGGTCGGGCTGATGAGCACCACCGTCACCACCACCACATGCACTGCTTCTGGCACCGCTGGTGGCACCACATGAAGCACAGCATGGAGCACAGCGTGCACCACCTGGCTGATTGGAGCGAGCAGCACCCAGCTGGCATCACAGCCTTGCTGGCATTGGGTGTGGCGACGCTGGCTGCCGCAGCTGGCGCGCTAGCTGCATGGCTGGCACACTGCAGGTGGGAAGCTGCAAGTGGGGCCCGTTTCAATTACGATGGGGCACAGACTTGCTGAGTCAGAAGCTAGGGGGGCAGCTTTCCTGTTGTTGACAGTTGCTTCTGCAAACGAGTTGATGTGCATGCTAGATTGCTGTGTGATCAACCTATATTCTGTGACAGTCACACACTGTATGGTACCTGCTGCTACCATGCTTGTTCTGTAGGCACGTGCGTGCAGCTGCAACTGCCAGCCAGGTTAAGCTTTCGAGCATTAGCGCCAGGGAACTGAGCGATAGCGAGCCGCTGCTGTTGAAGCAAGCGAAAACCAGCCAGTCGTCGCTGCCCTTATTCCCGCCTCCTTTCCCGCCTGGGCCCATGCCGCCTGGACCGCCTCCCGCGATGCCTCCTGCCCTGCCTGGCCCGATGTCTCCAGGGCCCCCTCCCCCAATGCCACCCGGGGCGCCTGGCCCCCTGCCTCTCCTGCCTCCTGGCCCACCTGGCCCCCCGCCCCCCATGCCGCCACCACACCAATCGCACCATGTTGAGGTTGATGCACCAGAGGATGACGTGAGTGAATGGGAGCAGCCGCCGCCGTGGGGCGACACTGAGTGAGGTGAGATATCTCCCCGGAATGTTACACTAGAACAGGCTACAGTGATTTACCACCTTTAAGACAGAAAAGTGAGGTTGCAACTTGCAGCGTGACGACTTGAGAGTGAGCCTGGTAGGGCATACATCAGACTGCTGGCCCCAACTACAACTTGCTGGTCTGTCATCCAGCCAGATCACACCAATGCTGATCCTGGCAATTTTCCGCTCACCTGTATGCAACTTTCAGGCTTCTCGTTCAGGGTTCCCACCTGACGCCTTCAATGTCTACAAGCGCAGCTCCTAAAGTTGCCACGCTAGCTGCCGCAGCTCATGCGGCTGAGCTTGCGTATTACATGGCAAAAACGTGAAGAAGCCACCACCTTAAAAGTTTACGCTGGGCCGTGGTTGGCGACCATTTCTTTGCAAGCGCTGCATCAGGCCCTTCATCGAGGCTCTCCCCCTTTCTCACCCGCCGATTATACCCTAGCTTGTACCCCCATCCTTGCATTCATCTACCTGTTCGTGCTTGTTTTGGCCTAGCTGGCTTTGGCGCAGCCTTTGCACACTGCCGCAATAAGAGGAGCGCTCAAGGTCTCCCATTCATGCTTGAAGTCTTGAACCCCTTTGCCGAACTGTACAATATGCCCCTTGCACGCCAGTTGCAGAACCTGTTGTAAATTTACACGCTTGACTTGAGCAACAAATTCAGGGATGACCTTGTGCGCATTACAGGCAGTACGTTGCCTGCGGTCCTGGCAATGCATTGTAATGGTGTTGTGACAAAAGTACATGGGTACGTACAGGAGGGGCAGAGACACAGAAGATATATCAATATACAACAGGGGTTAAGTTACAGAAGCTGAGAAACAGAGATGGCCACAACATTGTAACCTGGCCATCATTGCAAACCTGTCCATTTTTCACTCAGTATGTTGATGCGTCGCAAGCATGCGGCATGGCTGGGTGCGTCAAAAGGGCCGGGATGCTCCACCGTTGCCGCCGCTGGTCAGCAGGGCTTCTGCCTCACCAGCTGGACGCTGCTGTATGACCTCATCCACTATCCCGAATTCGCGGGCCTCCTGCGCCGACATGAAGAAGTCTCGCTCCAGCACCTCCTCTGCAACGCAGGGAGGCGCGGGCGGGGGGG
>JAAMXP010000676.1:45184-58294 GCA_019693395.1 Ettlia oleoabundans
GACATAAGAGTTATTTGCAGTAGTCAGGTAGATTTCGAAGCTGTTCTTCAAATTGTAAGTGCAGGCTTGGGATAGGGTGTGAAATGTTCTTCAAGTTGAAGTGCAGGCTTGGGATAGGGTGTGATGATCAGGGCAGGCAGCTTGTCATCGACAGAGGGGGAGCTGACCCCCAAGAGAGGGGAAAGGTTCGGGATAGGCAGGAGTTGAGCATACATTGGGGTGGCCAAGCTAGGACGAAACCGAGAGCAGACGCAAAACACAGCAGCAGGAACACTGATAGTGCAACATCACTTGCAACTCAGGTGAGACAACACACTGCAGCTGACGCTCACCCACTCGCTGCGCACTCTGCCCCGTGTGTTTCACATACAGTGAGTTGAGCAGCTCACGCATCTTCAGTATCTCCCTGGCGGCAATGGCAATATCCGATGCCTGCCCCTGCGCGCCGCCCGAGGGCTGGTGCAGCATGACGCGGCTGCACAAGGAGTGGGGCCATGAGGCCACAGGGGCACAAGCGATTCATACATGAAAGGAGCTGTCGAGCAGCCAATGGCTGGTCGATGCTGTAATTGTGTTAATGAAGTGCAGCTGGGTAGCAGCTACATCCGGGCTAGGGCGATAGGTCCCCAACCAGCAGCAGCAGAAGCCCAATCACCATCAGCAGGTTGCAGAGGGGTGGATGGCCAGCCCTGGCAGCTGTATGCTACACCTGTGCGGCAGCGTACGTCGATGCCCTGCCTCGCCAGCCGCCAAGAGTAGTGAGGCCATGCTGGCTGCCTGTCCCACAGCCAGCGTGCCCACGGGACAGCGGATGTACTGCATGGTGTCATAAATTGCCATTCCTGCTGTAACCACGCCTCCAGGGGAGTTGATGTACATGCTGATCTACGAGGAAGGAAGGGAGAGTAATACCGCAACAGCAGCGGGCACAGCTGGAGTCAGTGCTGCAGAAATTGGCAATGGAAGGATATCAAGGCAGAGGCACATTTAAAAACAGGCCAAGCAATACAAAGCGCAACATGCCTTGATGGATACATCGTGGTTGGGCTGGAGTGCGAGCCAAACAATTGTAAGACGAGCCGGGTTGCAAGAACCACCTGCAGCGCTGGCATACCGCCACCCTGCAACCCACCGGCTTCTCGGGATTCTCGCTCTCTAGATATAAAAGCTGTGCCACGATCAAATTGCTCATGTGGTCGTCTATAGGGCCATTCACACAGACTATGCGCTCTCGCAACAAGCGCGAGTAGATGTCAAACGCTCGCTCTCCTCTACTGGTACTCTCTATTACAACCTGCATTGCAGCGATTGACAGATCAGCCATGTCCGCACCTTGCCATCGTCAGGGAGAGCAGTAAGAGGTGGGCAAAGAGCACGACACTGTCCGCTCACCGGCACCAGGTTGCCTCTATACTGTTGCAGCTGCATGGAAGCCATTGCACTGTGTTTGTTGCTTAGCGCCGCTGCTTGCAGCAGTCTCCGTTCCGTGAGAGCCAACATATGGGTATCTGTTGTCTGCCAACGTGCGCCGATGAACAAAGGGCCCGACCACACAGTAAGTGGGGGAGAGCCCAACTTTAAGCGATCCACATGAGTTCATCTTCCGAGCCAACTCAGCACAGCTGGCCAAGTCTCCAAAAGCACGATCTGCTTCCCTTGGCTGCTGATCAAGAGATGCGTATACAATACCAGCGTATGCGACCGGGTTGCCTTTGCAATTTTGACACATCAGTAGCCCGCTAATGGTTTAACAGGTCGTAAGCTATCGGGCCTAAACGCCCCGTTGACAAAGCCACATAGTCGTTGGGGCGACGGTTGCCATGACCGGCAACGGGCCAGTTCGGGTGGGGCGCGCTTCAAGTGCCCGCCGTCGACCTGCGGGAGCAGGGTTGAGGGAGGCGACAAAGGTTGTGCTGCGTCAGGTAACCTGCAATTGACTGATGTATGGCTGCTGAAGCTCACACTCAATGTTGTGTTGGTGCTCACTTTTGGGATTTGATCTGTCTATGCTCTCACTTGCAAGCCCCCCCTGTCTACGTCGTGCAGCTCTTTTCCGTGCAAGACACGTTGTCAGAAGCCCAGGCCGTAGTTGTGGCATCCAGGATTGAGGGCTGCACCGCAGAGCAGGCTTTGGAATACTTTCAAGAACTGCGCGTTGCCTCTGATAAGGTTTTCCGGCGTGCTGCAAAGCGAGCAAGATTGGAGCGTGCCGCTATCGAGGATTCTGCGGGCGGCGGGAAAGATGCATTGCCAGCAACTGACGGCAGGCAGGATGCGCAGGTTTGCAGGGAAGTGATGGCTCAAGCCGAGGTTGATGCAGCGGCGGCTGCGCGCCAGGCAGCCAGGAACAAGCTGCAGCCAATACTGGATGCGGTTGGGGGCTTGCGGGACTCGACAGTGACAGGCAAGGCAGCTCTTTGCCCGTGATCACTTTTCTATGGTGTTGGTTTTTGTGGCGAAAGCATGTTTCTTAGTCAGCTGTTTCCATACTTTGTTGTGTACTGTTGCGTGCGGCTCTAGGCGGGTGCATGTTTAGATGGCAGGTTGCATGCACAAGTTGCTGCTACATACGAGCGTAGCCGGCACCATAGCGCCGCCGTGGGTGTGGGCTGCCAGGTGCGTTGGCTCTGCCGCGGCCGTTCTGACTCAAGCCATGGACGGCTGCCAAGTTCTGACTGGTACAACTGGGTGCAGGCCAGTTTGTGTCGCTAATGTCGTCGTTGTCCAGCAGCGTGGTGCGCTGCGAGGCAGCCGAAGCGGTGGCAGCTACCCGGCACGCCATCAGGGTCAAGCTTGTGACCACAGGTGAGGGGCACATCCCTCGTGCGCCACGGGAGGATGCAACTGTGTTGAAAATCATGCTAATCACATTTCAGGAGAATTGAAAACTTGGGTACAGTTGGGCAACAGTGTTGTAAATGCAGGGGTTGTTTGCTGTGCTCTCGTGTTCCTGCAGCTGGCTTCCTCACCACCCTAGAAGGGTGGCTAGAGGAGGCCACAGAGCAGCAGCAGTACACACTGATGCGGCTTGTGGTATGCGCACTAGCATCCCTGCCGTTGCAGCCATCGCTGCTTCGTAGCAGCGTTGACCTGCTGCGCTGGGTGCGCCAGCTGCAGCACCACCGGCACCAGGGTGTAGGAGCGGCGGCAGCGCAGCTGCACCAGCACTGGCAGCAGCTGCTGAGCGGGGGCGAGGACGTGGTGGGGGCGGGTGCAGGGGCCCATGCAGCTGTTGGCCAACCTGGTGCAGTGCCTGCGCGGCCCACTCATCAGCCTGATGTGTCTCAGCAGCAGCAGCCGGTGCCACAGCAGGAGCTGATGCCATCGCGACCACTGGCACCCAGCGGCCACGCCCGCTCTCAAGCTGTCCCAGAACTGGTCGCACTCGGCAGGAAAGGCATCGCCTCGTGCTGTGAGCCTCCTGTGCCGGGCTCCAACGGCAGCACTGTGCAGCCGGGTCTCAGAGGCTACAAGTCCCTTGCAGTGACTGGGTCACGAGCTGCAGCTGCGCAGCGGCCCATGTCAGCTGACGACATTCGGCGGCAGCAGGCCCGTCAGAGGCAGCAGGCGCAGCTGCAGGCACTCCGCATGCAAGCGGAAGCAGCCGCTGGCGGGCGGGAGGCGGGGTCAGGGGTCCAGCCACAGGGGCAACCACAGACTTGCCAGCAGCCGTCAAATCAGCAGCAGCAGCAACAGCAGCAGCAGCTGCTGTTGCCATCACATCAGCAGCAGCAGCAGCAATCTTTGCCGGGTGTTGATGCGGTACGTAGCTCCTCCCTGTTTCAAAAACTTCGCCGTAGTATTGCAGCTGCAAGGGCGGCATCAGGGCAAGCGCCCAGCAGCAGCAGTGGTGCCTATGGCGCTGCTGCAGGCGAAACGGCGACTGGGGCGCTCAAATCCAACAACGCCAGCGTTTCAGTGGCAATAGTGGTTAATGGCGGGGCAGAGGTCAGCAAGTTGCAGCGATTGGAGTCAGTGAGCAGCGTCCACACATGCACCTCCGCAACCCACATTCCCCAACCGCAGGAGGGGCAGGAGCAAAAGCCCCCATCACCGCTGGTGCGGCCACAGCAGCAGCAGCAGCAGCACAAGGCAGCGGGTATGACAGGAGCTGCGGCAATGCCCCTTCCGATGGCAGAGCCTGCAGTTGCTATTAATATTGAAGAAGGGGAGGTAGCACCAGATGCCCTTGTGCCACCTCCCCCGCTCTCAGTAGCACCACCACCAGCAACGGCAGCATCGGCTGCACCAGCAAGCGCGGCACCCACGCCAGCACGCGTGGTGGCTGTGGTGGCAGTTCCGCCAGCAGCACCGGCAGCACCACCGCCACCACCACTTCCTCCGTCAGCGTCAGCAGCTGAGGCTGAGGCGCTCCATTCAGCAGCACCTGCAGCGCCAGTATTGCCCCGATGGGCCGTGGAAGCATCAATTGCTGCAGCGCCATACGAAAACGGACGGAAGGACAGGACGTTGAGGGAGCCGCCCCCACCGGCCAGAGCAACACCACTGCAGCCAGCAACGGCAGCACGAACAGAAGCATCGCAGCCCTCACTGGGTGTGCCAGTAGTGGCCGTCCAGAAAGCGTTGTCACAGTCACCAAGGGCCTGCCCAACCGACAATGCACCAGGTGCAAGCAGCAGCCCGCTAGCGGTATCGGACAGAAAGCGGTCTTCCCATTCGCTGGATGGCAATCAGTCGCGGCCACCTGGCCCCAAGGCACCAAAATCGTTGCCATGCCCTCCTCGGCAGCAGCAGTTCCAGGTACCACCATCGCGACATCAGCATCAGCAGCAACTGCACCAGCCATTCCCACTACAGCAGCAGCAGCACCCGCACCAGCCGCTGCCGGCGCAGCGCCAGCAACATCATCCGCCACCGCCGCAGCTGCCTCCCCCACGCCTGGCATCGAAGCTTGCCAGGCTGGAAGAAGCATGCAAGAATGGTCAGACTGGCTCTAATCGGCGGCACCGATCAAGGCGGAAGCAACGGCAGCTGCAGGGGCGGTCACCGCCTTGGCAGCCACCTAGGGGACCAGAGGCATGGCCGCGTTTGCCGTCGCTGCCTGAGCAGCATTGGCAGAGGCGTCAGCAGCACCTCAGCGTCGCACCTAGCATGGCGACGCAGGTGGCCTGGCAGCCTCCCGCAGCCATTCTGATGACAGACGCTGTAGCACCTCCTGCTTTTGGCGAGCAGAGCACCGAGGTTGGTGCGCTGGCTGAAGCGCGCCAGAACCAGCCGAATATGCAGAGCCCACGCATGGTGCCGCTGCAGCCATCATCGCCGCGAGGAGGGGCAGAAGAGCCTTACACACAGCTGCAGATGGTGCCTTATGTTCCCATGGACCTTGATGAGCGGCGGGAGGAGGAGCAGCGGCTGCGTGTTGCGGGCTGGCAAGCGCCGCACGCCTGAGCTGCCTTCTAGCGGTGGCTGCTGAGTGCGACTGGCGCCACCTTCGCACCCTTGCTGTTCGCACTTAATAATTTGCTGAATGAATGACTGATGAGTCAGTCGTTCCTCAATTCAAGTGAACCCAACCAAGCAGTTAGTGGATTCTTGTGTGAGAGAATCCCCATGCGTGTTGGTATACATCGTTCAAACTTGTGCTGAGCTGTGGCTTGGTTGAGGCTTATGGTGAGACAATGCTCCGCAAACTGCGTCACAAATCAAACTTGAACGAAATACATGACTTCTCAGGGGAGGACTGCATAAGTAGGGCGGTGTACCGGGCCACGGCCAGCACGGGAGGCGCATCTGCCTCGCTGGCGCCGCTGCCGCTGCCTGGCGGGACCTCCTCTGCAGGCAGATCTTCCTTTGGGCTGGTTTTTCTTTACGAGTTTATAAGATAGTCGTTGCACCCAAGTTGATCATCATTCCATGCCGGGACAGGGACCCGAACCCCGAGTTGCGGGGCTCGGCACTTTTGCCATCTTCCCGGACGAGCTGATCTGCTACTTGCTGCACCAACTGGATGCCAGAGCGTTACTGGTGCTGTCAGCGACATCAAAGTTGATGCGCGTCTTGGTCTGTGAGGAGCCGCTTTGGCTACAAAAGCACTTGGAGCGCTACGCCCGGCCCTTTGCGTATCGGGTGCGTGCTGTGGGTGCAATGTGTATGCGATGGTGCTGTAAGAACGCGTGGAGAGGCAAAATGCCACCACCAGCCGTCACCCGCCACCGCTTTGCGAGCAGAGAATGCGGCTGGAGTGTTGTGGGTGCATCCTGGTCAGCAGCACAACTCGCTGGCAGGATCATCAAAAATGCGCATGACATACCCTGAGGCGCAGGGCTCCTGGAGGGCCACCTACATGGCCCACCACCCAGCTTTCCGCCGACCAGAGCTGACAGCATCAGACCTCGTGCCTGTGGCACCAGCACCGGGGTTCACCTCAGACGTGCTGTACAGGTGGGCGTCAACGCCATGGAGGCTGAAGTGAAGGAGTGCATCCTGTCGTTTTGGTGATCTCTTGAGTAGAGGCCATGCTGGTCTCGGGGTTTGGTGCAGCAAGGTTTGGAGACACTTGGCCGCCCTTTGTTGGTGCAGGCGGTGGTATCGCTGCCACGTGGATCTCAGCAGCTTCACGCCACAACCGCCAGCTGCCGCCAAGTTGCCACCAGTAGCAGCAGATGGACATGCCACAGCGGCTACAGTCCCTCCCGCCAGCGAGGCATCGGCAGCTCCTGGGAGCGCTAGCATTCCCTACATTGCAGATGCCAGCACCATGGCCCCAGAGGATTTTGAGGCCAGATATGACCAGCCCGGCCAGCCAGTCATGCTGGGAGGACTGGCCAAGAGCCTGTCAGGTGCGGGGTTGTCCAGCAAAAGTCTGGGTCAGTGCCAGGACTCCTTCTTACCTGCGTTCACCTATACTGTCCACTGTGCCACACACATCTTCTGTTGCTGCTGACGAAATGCCTGTCTTTCGCGGTGTCGTTTCCTACAGGTTGCAGCCTGGAGCCATGGCAGCCCTCAAGCCTAGCACAGGCCTTTGGTGATCGTCTGTTCACAGCCAGCAAGCCCTTTCTGGCGGGAGGTAGGCAGGCATTGAATAATTGATGCCCAAGGGGTCTGGCAACTGCGACATTCACCACCCCACAGTACCCCAGTGCTTCGCCGATGCACAAGCAATCATGCTGTCCTCGCTACTCACTCCCACCATCATTTCAACACTAAGGCAGCCTCCTACTCTGTGGGGTTTTGCTCCAGGCCGCACTCGCATGCGGCTTGCTGACTACCTGGCATATGCGGAACAGCAGGCGGATGAGGAGCCTCTCTACATATTCGACGCGTGAGTCCCCTTTTATCACAGGACCATCTATCGTTGCAGCTGCCTGACCCCAAGCACTTTGCATGCTCCAGCAGATAGCTGGACTTTGTGAAACACGAGCGCGTGTTCCATAAGCGTGCCACACCCCCTGGTTATGCAAGTCATCCTATTCAGGCGTGTGGCCTTGCAGGTCGTTTGCCAAGGCGGCTCCAGAGCTGCTGCAGATGTACAATGTGCCGCACGTCTTCCGCCATGACCTCTTTGCCTGCATGGGCGAACGCCGCGAGGACTGGAGGCAAGTCAGGCTGCTTAAGCAGAGGAACATCTGAAAAGGGCCATACACTAGGCTGATTGGGTTTTGCTGCTTGCCCCTCTCCTGTGATGCTACTGGGGATGCCGATAGCTGGTACCTGCTTTTGTTGACTGGTTGGGCGTCGCCCTCCTTTCTTCCCTGACACCTGCAGGTGGCTGGTAGTTGGTCCCGCCCGCAGCGGTGCCAGCTGGCACGTGGACCCTTCTGCCACATCTGCGTGGAACACACTGCTGTCTGGTGAGAGGAGGGCCAACCCGTTCTGACTGGTCGTGGTGTTCAGGGCATGCACAGCAGCATCGGCCAGCACTTATCTTCAGCTTGCTTCAACTCACTGGCTAGCACGTTGCTTCCCACTGATGCATTGTGACCAAACTTGCGGCACTGCAGGCCGCAAGCGCTGGGCTCTGTACCCTCCAGGCCATGTGCCACCCGGCGTGGAGGTCAGCATTGACTCAGATGGAGCCCCCAATTTTGAGGTGGGTGTGCTGACTGCCTGCATGTGGGCCCTGCTACCTGCCTGTCATGGATGCCATGCTGGCCCCTAGCTGTGTGGCTGCCCGGCTCTACCAATGCACAATGACCAGGTGATCTTATGCTGCTGGTACAGTTCTGACTGTGGGCTTGCTCCTCCCCTGCCCCAACCGCTGCCAGCGCAGACCCCCACCTCCCTCCAGTGGTACCTCGAGATCTACCCGCAGCTTCCAACCGACCAGCGCCCGCTGGAAATAGTGCAGCAGCCAGGGGATACCATATATTTACCCGCAGGTGGGCCATTTGGGACAAGGTAGTTGTGCATAGGCATGGACGCGTCTTGTTACTGTTGTGGTGATGCCGTAAGAATACCACTTCGCTACTCAGCTTTGCCACACTGAAGTAGAAGCAGCCCAAATGTAGTTGCCTGTTCAAGTTTCCCAAATCTATCTGCGGCTGTCTTGTGTTTCGCTTGTGTGCAGGCTGGTGGCACTGTGTGCTCAACCTGGACATAACTGTGGCAGTCACCCAGAACTTTGTCAGCCCTGCCAACCTGGAAGCAGCGGTGCAGTGGCAGGTCCTAGGTGCAGGTGCGTGGGTGATCGTGGGCCCTCTGCGTTGTCTGACGTTGGCTGGCCTGGCCTGGCCCTGCTGCTGCTTACTGTATGTCGCCTGACTGACATGCTCCAGACACGCACTACCGGGGCGGCTGGCAGTCAGCTCTTACCCAAGTTACAGCCTCAGCTCCCCTAACCTCAAGCCACTGCTGCTCCTCCTGGTCTGCAGGCTCCCTGTTCGACCCACACCTGGCAGCAGCCTACCTGACGCACCGCCAGGAACGGTATGGGTCACAGCTTCAGAGTGGCAAGCAGCTGGAGGAGCAGGTAGTAGTGGAACCCGATTTGGAAACGAAGAAATCTGAGGGGCAGCAACCAGGTATGCCAGCCAAGCGCCGGCAACTTGGCAGCAAGCAGGGAGGGCGCCACTCCAAGCGGCGGCGTGGGGTTACTGGGCAGCAAAGAGTGGACCAAGATGTTGTGAATGACGAGGCTGAGGCAGCTCAAACAGCCGCTGAGCACCTGGCTGAACTTGAGCTGGGGTTCCAGCGGGACAACATGCTGGGGCCTTGGCTGCGCTTGATGCTTCAGCAGCGGGATGCCGAGCAGCAGCAGGACTGCAAACAAGATGGAGCACACTGCCAGTCAGTAGGCCAGCCAAGGAGTTCTCGCGTGTGGCAGCTGGTGCAGCAGTGGACGGATGTGCCGGTCTGGCGCCCGCGACTGGCAAGGGCATGCCGTGCGGCGGGGCTGGAGCAGCCAAGGCACCCTTATGAGTGGCTGCCCCTGGCCACCGGCTGGTGTGTGGTGTTTGAGGCAAGCCCATGCTGCTGCTTTGGCCCCATATTGCTCGTGATTGGGCCATGCCTTGGCCACGCACTTGCAGCTTGCTGCTACTTTCCAGTGAACTCGCATGCTTTTTTTCTGATGGCTTGAACTGTACACTGCTGGTCCCACTGCTGCTACTGCAGGTGGCGGGAAAGATCATCAAGTTCTTCCCTCCTACACAACCGCATGCCACAGCCATGGGGTGCATGGAAATTGCTGCATATTTGAGCCTGGAAGCGAGCAGCAGTCAGGGCAGCAGTGGCGGCGCGCGCCTGCTGCACTCTGGGCTGCTAGACTACAGCAGCAGCAGCAGGGGCACTAGCATGGCGCAACAATCGCATGCGGGTGCGGCAACATCAGCAGCGGCCCCCATGCCGTTTTTGGTGTTGGAGAAAGTGCCGGGGCTCACCTTGGGCAGCTGCATGGACGCGTTTGCAGACGAGCAGTGGATGGAGACAGCGGCCGCAGTTGGGCGCAGCCTTGCTACCATCCACAGCCTGCCTCTTCCCGCTGCAGCTGCTCCTCGAACACCAAATGCGCAACATGTTGTAGTTGGATCTGCTGAGGGAGTCTGCATGTTTGCCGCAACAAACGGCCATGCCGGCATTCGTGGCGTTGGCAGCATCAGCAGCAGCTGTACAGCCTGGATAGCCAGGGACGGCACTGTTTACTCAAGCTCTCTTGGTAAGGTGGAGATGCGGCGAGAGCTTGGAGCACGTAAAACAAAGCAGCAGCAGTTGACGCAGCCTGAGCAGGACCACAGGGTGGAGCAGCGGGTTGCTGATTGCCAGCACTTAGTGCTGACACGGCTCTTTCCTGAGGTAGCGGCTGTGCTACTGGGCAAGCCAGCCCAGGAAGGGCATCTTTCCCCCGCTGCAGCCGGTGTCAGCTCTAGTGTAAGGGAACAGCCTTTCATAGGAGCACCATTGGGGACAGAAGCAGCACCAGCGCCAGCAACACTGGCTGCAGATAACACAGCTGCCACCGCGCCAGGCTGCCAGCGGTGTGACGCCTGGCAGCCCTTTGTGTCTTTCCTGCGGCACCAGCGCAGGCATGCTGATAAGGTGCATCATGCAGACGGCTTTCTTCCGGCTCATCTGCAAGAGCAGTTGGACTCCTACTTGCCTGTAGACCCAGCTGTTTTGGTGGACTGCAGCTGCCCCATCCACGGTGTCAGCCAGGACAGCCGTCTGGCAGAGCGGGCAGTTGTTGCCTCAGTTGCAGCCGGAGCAGCACCAGCCGTGCAGAATGACTCTAGCAAGAGGGCAGCCACGTTGGCAGACAACTCGGCGTGCTGCTGTTGCAGTAGCGGCGGTTGCGGCAGCGGAAGCATACCTACCTGGGTCCATGGTGACCTCACCCCTGGCAATGTGCTGCTGAGCAACACGCTGGCTCAGCACACAAACGAGCCACAGCAGCCAGGGAAGACGCAACCTAAGCAAGAAGAGCAGAGACACAGCAGCATCGGCATCCAGGCATCCACTACTGCTACAATCATAGATTTTGCAGACAGCGGCCAGGGAGATCCGCTCTGGGACTTCGTGGTGCTGCTAATTCGCACTTTCAGGCAAGCCAACCCTGTTAAAGCCCTCTTTGTTGCTCGCGAAACGGCCAGGCCTGCCATCACCTGCTGCCCGCAGCTTCGCAACTCGAATCCTGGCTGGCAAGTGCGGGCGCATGCTGTAGCTGTCGGTGATAACTGCACATGTCGGCTGCTGCGCACTCCGCAGGTGCAATCGCCGGGCGAGCCAGGCCTGCATGGCATCATACGGTGCCGCACTAGCGCAGTCAGCACAGTCACCCAAAGCAGCACAGACAGCAGCACAGGCGCTGGCCTGCTGGCCGCAGCGGCCTCAGGGGATGAGCCTGAGCTATGTAGCAATGTGTTACACGCTGCTGCACGAGCTGGGCCCACTGCATGATGTGTTCAAGCGTTATCCGCAGCTGTGGGAGGCAGATTGCTTGGAAAAAGTTCAACAGGCGGTTTGGGGCTGGCTGGATGAGTTCCATAGTGGTCTGCCCTGATCCGATAGGGGTTGATTTGCTGGCTTGTCAGCGTTTAGCCAGGCGTTTCACGGCTTGTATTTGCACCGTTAACTTCGAACTATCATTTCCAGGCCATCTCACACTGTTTCACCTGTCGCTGCATTGAAATCAATCGACCTAATCTTGCGCTGGTCAGTCCAGTGACACAGGACGTCCCGCAACGCATTGCTGCGCTCATGGGCCGGCAGGTGTTGGCAGGTGGCGTTGACGTGGCAGGGCAGCTGCGGCTAGCCGTCCGTGGGGGTTGTCATGAAGGAAGTGAACAGCACGAGGGGCATCAGATGTTTGCTGTTTAGCAGTAGACCACAGGCAGCCCGATCACATCGCGCCACGCGCCAGCGAGTTTCCCGGCAACCAACGATGGGCCAATTGATGAGCAAAAAGCCAAAGTGCGATGCTGGTTGGTGTACCCTGGGCTGCCTTGTTGAGAAGCGGCATTGCCGTGCACGCTTGCCCTCGCAGCCCGGGTGCCGTTCTTATTCAAGTCCCTTGGCCGTGCGTAAGCCTTGGGTTGCCGGCTTATTCTATGCGGTAGAATTTGTTCCCTCCCTGGCACCCCGTCACTGACCTGCCGCCACCGCCTCGCTCCTGCTGCGCTGGTTTCTCCTGGATGAGCTGTTGCAGGCTGGAAATAAATGACGTAGACCGTGCAGTTTTGAGCCTCAAGTCGCAAGTTCGCAAGTTGGAGCAGCAGAGGGGGCGGGTGGGTGCTGATGTTCGCAGCCCAGAATCTCGTGTTTGTAGAGGGCAGCGTGCCACCTGCGGCGCCTGTTGCCCCTGGTTTGTCAAAGGCACTGCGTGCTCCATTACCCAGGAAACTTATTTGCAGCTTTTTGTGCCCATCCCGTCGCTCCTTCTCTCCATGTCCATCTTGCCCTGCTGTTTAGTATCCGCTCACCTGCCACTCCCACGCTGCTGTAGATTCAAGCCAACATTGACCGTGAGCAGCAGCTTGCCAAGGAGCTTATCGCGGCAGGCAGAAAAGACCGGGCGCTGCTCGCGCTGAAGAAGCGCAAGCTGCAGGAGGGTCAGGCTGCGAGACTGGATGGGTTGCTGCTAAACGTGGAGGAAATGGTGGGTGAAAAGCACCACCTTGCTGCTGGAACTGCTGCTGTGGCTGCTGCCTGGCAGCCGCGGGCCTGGTTGCCAAGCGCTGAGAGCATGGTTGCAGATCGGCGAGAATGTTCGTTGGTGGTTGCTGACGCCGCCGCCAGCAAACTGGGGTATGCATTTCGGTGGTTTGCTCGGCTCATGTCATCACCTTGTTGATGAGGGATGTGTCGTCGTACATGGCGCCCGGCATTGCACCATGCCTGGCAAGTACGCTGGGCAAGCTCGGCTCCCCTAGTGTTGTTGATGTTGCAGCTGGGCAACATTGAGACCACTAAATCGCAGCAGCGCATTTTTGGCGTGCTGAAGGAGGCCAACAATGCGGTGAAGCAGATGCAGCAGGCAAGCGGGCTGTGTGTGTGAGTCAGCAAACCACTTTCCCTCGCTTCCTGTCCATGTGATGAGAAAGCGCCCATCAGCCGTCGTGCAGCTGGCTGCCTTAAAGCGCGATCTACCTTGCTGCAGTGCCTGCGCCTATCATACTGCGCTTGCGCCGCCGCCCCCCGCACGCTCGCCCCCCC
>JAAMXP010000676.1:58334-76274 GCA_019693395.1 Ettlia oleoabundans
CATAAAAAAATGTACACCTTCCTTGCCACCCGGTAGCTCATGCACGCACGCACCACCTGCTTGGTTCTTGCAGGCAATGCCCCTTGAGGATGTCGAGAAGCTGATGCAGGACAGCTCGGATGCAAAGGCATATGAGGACAGCCTGAGGCAGATGCTGGGTGCGCGGGGCTGCCTGCAACACAGCTAGCCATGCCTGCCTTTGCATATGCTTCGTTGTGGCCACCTCCTTTGGCTGCATGCTTCAGCATGCTGCTCCAGGTTGAATATGCTGGGCTGCCTCTGCTGGTTTTGGCCCGTGTTGATTTACTTTTGCATTTATCTTATGCAAACAGCCTGATCGTATCGCTGCCCTCCTCATGACCTCACAGGCGAGTCGCTCAACCCGGACGAGGCGGAGGCCGCCGCCATGGAGCTGCAAGAGCTTGAGGCGCAGCTGCTGGACAAGCAAGAGCTGGAGATGCCTCGCCCACCCACAGCAGCAATCCCCACACAAGCGGCGGCCGAAGCAGCACTTCAGCAGCAGGAGGAGGGCGGTGCTGCAGCGTCACGAGCAGAAGAGGCTTTGCTTGATCAGCTGCCAAGCGTGCCCAAGGCCGTGCAGCCCACAGCGGCAGAAGCGGCGGATTTAGGAGCAAAGGAAAATTCCGAGACGGAACGAGTGTTGCTGGCTGCCTGAGGCAGCTGCCGCGTGGCCTGGGCTGGTTCTCACATCGCTGCTGCGTCATTTTGCCTCTCCTCCCAGCCAGCGTGACAGCTGCAACCCAGCCCAGGCCACACAGCTGTTGGGTGGCAATTGTAAAGTATCCATTGACTGTAACATATCCCTTGGGTAACGAGGGTTTGAATCTCAGGCAGTAATCTGTCAGATTTGGACGTGGAGCACCATGAGCAGGGGTGCTCTCATGGCATAAGGGCGTTGTTGCCACATGACACACGCTGCCTGTCTGGTACTGCAGTGTTGCCCTCACTGCATGGTTCGTAACCTGCCTGTAGCATTGGCATGACAAAATCACATGAATGTAACTTGTTGCCCGTTTGCAGCAAGCTGGATTGACAGCGACCCAGAGTTACCACCCTGCAGCTTGTAAATTTGCGGGTGCGCAGCGTGCCCAGCACCCACAGCAGGTACGGATGGCTGTTCACAACACTGTGCTGAGCGGCAAACCGCCAATACGATCGTGTGTGGCGTGCCTGGTATGAGTGGGCGCAAGCGGCTAGTGACCAGCAGCTATGGGCGCATGGTGCGTGCCAGGAATGACGACCCCGACTACGTCGCGGACGCTTCGCCGCTGGAAGGGTGAGTGCAGGATCAACGATGACCTTACAGAACCCACCATCGTGCCATCAGGCCAGGGGAGCTGTTTCTAGCTGCTGGTGCTCTCGTCCCCCTGCTTGCTGCAGCAAGACGCAGCCCAAGGTGCGGCGCAACGGTCGGGGAGGATGGACCAAACAAGAGGTGCGCATCGCGGGCCGCAATTTGCACTGGGCACCAGGCAGCTGTCGCTGGCGGCGCCGGCTGGCAGCGGCAGTGTCAACATTGGGGCCGCCAAAACAGCAAGTCTGAGGCTTGGCCTGCAGTGTTGCATACAATCGCAGGACGATCTGTTGAGACGACTGGTGGCGCAGTTTGGGGCGAAGAACTGGAAGAAGATAGGTGTGTGGCGCCAGGCATGCACCTTCAATGCGTTTTGACGCACCCTCCCAGGCGCCCTTGACAAACGCAGCCTCAGGGACAGCTCCTGCACGCTGACTTCTAGTTTGCATACATAGCATCCCTAGAATCAATACTACCCATGGCTTGGTTTACATTGTCTAGCGAGGCAGGGGGGCGGCGATGTCGCATCTCAGCGACAGCTGCCCTACTCCTGCCCTACGTACTGCAGCTGTGTTTCGCATTGCACCTGCTCAGTGCTGTGCTCAGGCCGTTGTCCCGCAGCACATGTAGCCTGCATGTGACTAAAAAGCCAACCCCCTGCAAGTAATCGATTTAAGTTATCTGAGTACCCCTGTGCTTTCATCTAAGTCGTCCAAAGCCAGCTTCCCATATTTCCTCATGCATTTGCCAACTTTCTGCCAGCATTCCAACACGATTGATCCCTCAGCGCAGCATCTTCGCACATGCACATGGCTTCCCACCATCAAAACCCATAACCTGGCTTGCTTGCGTGGCCGGCATGCTGCAGCGGAGCAATTCATGGGGCGCAGTGACGTGCAATGCCTGCACCGCTGGCAGAAGGTGCTAAACCCAGATGTGCACAAGGGCCCCTGGACAGCAGAGGAGGATGAAGTCATACTGAGGTGGGTTGGCCGGGGACAAGTCCTGTTGGAAGTTTCAACACAAATTCCTTCAATGAACGCTGGCTGCAGATGGGCATAAGGGCTGATGCTTGGGGCGGGTGCGGCTGTTATGTTGAAAGGGCCCGGCAGTCGCAAATCCTCCTTCCTTGAAATAGATTTGTGGTTGCTTTGAGCCCGTGCACATAGGCTTGCTGCTGCCCGCCTGCCTGCTTGAAGGATGGTGGCGCTGCATGGGCCTCAGAAATGGACCGTAATTGCGGAGCACCTGCCAGGTCGAATTGGCAAGCAGTGCCGAGAGCGGTGAGGGAGCGCTGCATTGCTGCGAGACATGTGCATTCCTGCTGACAGTGGCAGCAGGCAGGTGGCGACAGCGGCTCCAGTCCTTGTCACGACTTCCGTCCACTATACATGCACTCTGCCATGGCACCCGTTACAAAGTACTTCGTTGACCCTGCCTTGCGTGCTGATCTACTGGGGTAGCCGCCACCCTTTCCTTGCAGCTGGCACAACCACCTGAACCCCAACATCAAGCGCGGGCAGTGGACGCGGCAGGAGGACGAACTCATTGTGCGCTTCCACCGGCGCCACGGCAACCAGGTGGGATGCAGCAGGGGAAGGCTGGGCGGTGCTGCCAGCGTCCTCACATGCTCAACGACACATTGTGCTGCAGAGGTGGTGGAAAACACCCACTGCCTTGGCTATGGCTTCAGAGCACTACGAGCGGGATCAGACCATCCCATCAACCGTTGTGTCCGGGCTGTTGCAAGCGCCTGATTTGCCGTCCTCCCTGGGCTGCCTTCCCCCTGGTTCCGCAGTGGGCGCGCATGGCCGCTTACCTCAAAGGACGCACCGACAACGCCATCAAGAACCACTGGAACTCAACGCTGCGCCGCAAGGTTGGCCCCGCTGCAACCTTGACTGTGCTGCGCCGCTTTGTTGTGAAGAACTGTACAGCCATTGTTCTTCTTAAGCTCACCACCTCCAAAACCCCACCTGCCATAAAGCCAATGCAGCACACCGCCAGCAATGAGAAAACAGCGCCTCTGCACCTGTGAGAGCGCCATTCGTCATATCACTGGCAGTCTGTGTGCTCTGGCGTGCTGATGGGCTGGCTGCAGGTTGAGCAGGGGGAGTTTGCTGGGCTTCCAGAGTGGAAAGACGACGACTCGGATGCAGGTTAGCGGTAGCGATGTGCTTGCTGGGAACGGTTGGATGGCGGGTTGTAGATGCGCCAGTCTAATTGGTCCCGCTTCTCCACTTTAATGCCTGGCTGCTAGCATCAGCAAGCTCCTTCTGGCTGTTGTTGCATTTAACTGCCCTGGCTGCCCTCATGGTGCAACTTCTGTGCTCTCCATGTCCTGTTCACCTGTCACCGCACTAACACTGAGTCCCACGACTTTGAGATCGTCCACGCTTTTCCTCCGCAACATAACGTCCCGGTTACTGAGATCACTACCTCATTCCCCCCACCTGCAGATTACGAAGACGACGATGATGATGATGATGATGACGGTAACTTTGGCGAGGACAGCGGAGGTGGCAGCAGCTGCTACTATGGCAGCAGCCAGGACCCATCCAACTATTCACGCTCCTTGCCGCCATCGCCGGGCCTTGGGCGCCAGCGCTCTGTCAGCCCCTTTGATAGCGTGGCGGGTTTCAGCGGACCGCACGAGGCGGCAGCAGTAGCAGGCACAGCAAGCGGCAGGTGTGTGGCGGCAAGGCATGGCACAGCCTCGGAGGCTGCTTCACCTGTTTTTCAGCCACCGCTGCGGCCTGCACCTGGCCGCCAGATCTGCCTTCATGTCACTTCCCCCTACCTTCCTTTACCCTGCTCTGCCTGCTGCGTCTTTGTGAGGCTCTGCAGGCGCAGCAGTGGGCCCAGTCGTTCACCCTCGGGGAGCCCCGAAGCGGTGAAAGACTACGCCTTGGCTCAGGTGCCTGCCTTCACCAGTACACCTGGGGCTGTGTCAACGTGCTGGCAAAGTGGCTGGCTTGGGCTCTTGCCCATCTTTGCCCTCACATGCTTGGTTGCATTGGGTCGTTGATGCTTGTTTGTGATATGGAGTTGTGCGGTGCTCCTGATGTATGAGTCCTGTGAAGCTGGTGAAGTACTGAGTTGTGACTGTTGTGCATTCTCACTACCATGTATCGACCGTGCAGGCCCCTGTCGAGGGTGCAACCCGGCGCTCAAAGCGGGTGGCACGTCGTGCTGCGGGCACCGCTGCTACAAGTGGTTCCCCACCGGACAATGGTGCGTGCTGGCTCTCCTATTGCTGCCTTTTGCACCGACAGGATATGCTGGAAGTAGCATTGCATTCCTCATCACTACTGTTGCTGTGCCTGTGTGTGCAGATTACTCCACAATGGAAGAGCTGGCTGCTTCTGGCCTGCTGCCCATCCCTCTGCCGACCCAGCTCTCCCAGCAGCAGCAGGCGCAGCAGCAGCAGCAGCAGGATCCCCAACCTGGAACAACTAACCCGGCAGGGGCGGAGGCAGCTTTGCGGTGCGCACCTGGCAGCGTGCAGCATTACCACATCCACGGTGTGGAAGTGACGGTGAGTGTAGTGAATGTTCCGCAAGATTACCCAGATCCTGCAGCAGCCCTCGCTAGTCGCCTCTTGGAGGAGCATGCCGCAGCTCAGCAGGAGCAGGCGGCAGCGGCCGCTGCTGCGGCTAAAGCGGCAGTGTCGGCTGCCGCAGCAGGGTCCTCCGCTGCTGCGACAGCTCCTAAGCAAGCGGCGTGTTCAGCAGCAGTGGCGTCAGCAGCAGCACTGTCTTCTCCATTTGAGGCAACGACAAACATGCCTCAGCTGCCAGCGCCTACACAGACAGATGCATTCGCACCAGTTGCTGCCATGCATCCCACTCCTCCTGACCCTCCAGTGTCGGTGAAGGCACCAGCAGAGCACGCAGCACCTCGCCAGCCCGCATCTTGCGCCGTGCCTGAGCCAGCAGCAGCGCAGGTGCCTGCAACAGCCAGTGCATCAGCAGCTCAGATGCCAGTGGACGCACGGCCGCTCAGCACGGCACCACTGCCGAGGAGAATGCAGCAGCTGCAACAAACTGACCGCCAGCAGCTCAGCTCCCAGCCCTCCTTTGGCGCTTGGTTGGCTGCATCCCAGGAAACGGCCCCTCCCGCACGTCCCGACCTGCCAAGCAGTACCGCTGCTACAGGGGCAGGTGCCGCCATGTCCTCAGGCAACGCTGCCAGCAAGGGGGCAGCGCCAGCCTCTGAGCCTCCCAGCACAGCGCATGGCACAGCCGCTGTGGCAGCATGCGGATCTGGCGCCCCCGGCACTGCTCCTCCCCCCAGCACCATTCATGCCGACACCTGGCGCAGCCTGGTTGACCTGGGCATCACCAGCCCGCCCTCAGGTGTGACAATATCACAACGTGCACCTGCCACGAGCGCCCAGGAAGATGATATGTCGTGTGCATGCCTTTGTGCACTTATGGATGCTGCCGTAACGGTCAAGTGTGGGGCAGCTTGTATATCATGAGTGTTGAGTGTAGGATGGTATGATTATGAGGGGAAGCTGCAGCGTTAACTTGTGGCTCTTGCTCATGAAGCGCTTACCGCTCAGCTGTGGCTGGTTCTCATGCCCGGGCCTGCCACGTCAGCGCCTGCCCTCTCTGCACTGCATGCAGGCCACACCACAGTGGTAGGCACGCCCCTGCACTTTGGCTCGCAGCCCAGCGGTGCAGTGGCCACCCCAGCTATGTTGCTGTTTGGCACAGCGCTCAAAGGGCACCGCAGCGGCTTGCGCACCGGCAGCGGCCTACGGCGGTGAGTGGCCCACCAGATGGCTGCGCTGTTCATCTTGTATTGTACTGACTGTCCATGGTACCTTTGCAGGCCTCCGGATCTGACCAGTGCTGTGACCAGTGAGTTGCGCCCTCATGCCCTGCAGAGGTGGCGAGCGGCGCGCGCCTGAGCTGTCCATCCTGCAGCCAGTGGCAGCTGGGCACGGTGTGCTGAACGCTGTGCCAGCAGCAGTGAGGCCAGCACTTGCGCCTGCTGCCACGCCTGGGCAGGGCCCAGCTGGCGGCACCAGCTGGGCAACTGCCTCACCCGTTGCGGCTGCTGCAGGCTGCGGCGGTGTGGAAGCAGCAGGGCGGGCTTCAGCAGCTTTCAACGCCACTGAACCTCACCCGCCCACCGCAGCAATGCAAGAGGCTGCGGTGGAGCAGGCGGGTGGGTCAGAGGCTGGTTTAGCAGAGGGTCGCAGCCTGCCTGTGCAGACGGGGGCTGCAGTTGTGGCAGGGGAGGAGGACGCCCCGCAAGACTCTGACTCTGGCAGTGGCCTACCTCTGCTGCTGCTCTCCCCGCCCATCAGCATGCCTTCCAGCAGTCTGCTGCCGCTGGCCCCCCTCAACCTGACTGGCGGCCCCGCCCCCGTTGCGGTCTCCCCGGCAACTGCCGCAGCGGCTGTTGCTGCTACCGTGCACGACGAGGGCGAGCGCCTGTTGCAGCAGCAGTTCCGCCCCAGCAGCAACAAGCTGACGGAACTATTCAAGCCACTGGAGGAGCAGCAGAAAGCATGCAGCGGTGGTGGCACCCCGCCGCACAGTCAGCCAGCACCCGCCACCAACGTCCCCGCCAAGTCGCCCCGCACAGCCTCAGAGCTGCGGGCGGCAATTTTGTGCCTGGCTATGCAGTCGCCGCCACATGCAAGACCCGGGGAGGCAGCTGCAGCGGGCATGATGCTGCCGCCGCTTCTGGGGCTGTCTTTGGAGGTGGCAGCGCCGCATGTGGCCCAGCTGCTGCCGGTAGCGCTGCAGCAGGGGCAGCCCATGCTGGAGCTTGAGGCGTCGGAAGCAGCCCACAATCATGCGACACACTACACGTAAACTTGCTTTCTGTGCAGCACTTGTCATGAGTCGGTCCCCAGGCTTGCCTGCGTAGCTTCAACCTGTGGCATTCTGCTGTATGTTCCTGTGCTGCTGTCGTCTTGTCAGCGAAGTACCGCAGCCCTTGCCACCTGCCCTCCCTGCCTTCCCCATCTGTTCCCACAGGCTGGATCAATGCCAGCCTGGTGTGGACCTGCAGCATGCCTCCTTCATGGTGGATCCCTCAATTGCTGAGTTTGTGCAGCAGGCACTGGCCGCCAGATCTGGCACCCCAGGTTGCGCAGGTGAGATCGGCAAGGGTGAGGGAATGGGTGCCCCCACAGTGCCTGATGCAGATGTGTTTTGCCTGACGCCGCACCAGCCGCATACAAGAAAGTATGCTGCATCCTTTCGGCATCATGTCAGCCTTGGTGCGTCTGTGTGGCTGGCTGCTGGCAACATAAGCTAACATCGTTGTTTGGCGTTCCTGCAGTGTTTGCTGGTGATGACCCGCTCCAGCTGATGCAGCGGGTAATGCAGGACGGCAGCAGCCTGTACAGCGCGGCCGCAGGACAACTGGGCTCCTCATAGCAGCGGCAAGAGCAGCACAGCGCAGTTTCTTCAGCAGCGGTGTTAGGGCATGCTAGCAGCCTTGCTGCTGCTGCGCACTGACTGGCCATCCAGCTGACGTTGTTTGATTGTTGTTTATGCAAGACGGTTGGATTGCAACATAGGTGACTTATAACGCATGGCCCACAGCTGCCCATTCGTGCATCAGGCTGCTCAAATTTATCTTGGATTGACGTTGAGAACTTGACAACCATCATTTGACGCTTTCATGACTCTTAACTTCAAGAGCGGACCATTCCCAGAGTGTCCGCCTGACATGTGACGCTGGCAATAGCTGTTAATGGCACCCTGGCCCCTCTTGTGCGGACACAACTTCCAGGCAATACCATTTAGGCGTCAGTGGATTTGTAGGGCTATGCTTAGGTGGTCCTGCCCATGCTGCTTGGGGCACAGTTACAGCCGCTAATGCGCGCTGTCTATGCTGTTCGTTGCAAGGGTAAGGAATGCTGTGCAAGATGGGCTGCTTCCAGTGCTACGTGGGGTGAACAACATCCAGCCATGATCATCAGCTTGAAAATAGTTAAAAGTGGATGGGGGATGAGGAACGATAGTCACGAGTAGAAGTCGTGGTCCTGGATGGCCACCACTATGGACCGCACCGCACCCACGGTGGCCAGCAGCCCTACAACAGTGAATGTAGCTGCCAACGCAACGTTGCTCCAATATGCCTCCGGCCGCATCTCGCTGCCACAGACCATGAGGTAGAGGGCGATGGGGATGATGAAGGCTAGAGGGGTCAAACCAACCTGCATGGGTGTCAGAAGGTAACAATAAATTTGTGCGATGTCAAGCGCGCATGGACAGCCAGCCAAGCAGGGAAACCGTCCAGAACTTCTGGCTCCCTTGTTGCCAACCAACCAGGAACAGCAGCAATGTGCGACCGCGTCTGAGCTCACCGCCCCGATGAATCCCATGATCTCGGAGAAGAAAGGAAAGCTGGCAGCTACCAGAGTAATCACCGCAATATAAGTCACCCTGCAGGGGAGGACCAGGCAGGCAGCATGGACACTTGTACTGGTGTAGGCTTTACGGGACGGTTGAGTGAGAAGGAGGGTTGAAGGCGACAAAAAGCATGCCGATTCCACAAACCCCCAACATTACCGCGTGCTGCACAATGAGCCCGCTTGCTGCTTGTTGGTAGAAGACTCCCACGCACTCACCATGCGCAGCCCATACATTCACTGTCACTGCTCGCCCCTGCAGCTCCTTCTGTTAATGGTTAGCACAGCCCACCTGACCAGCAGCATACAGACACGGCTTGGAAGCAGCAACCGCCGGCCATCCGTGTCAAACTGCTCATTATGCAGCCAGGCTGACTTGGGGAAGGCTCGTACAAGCTTGCCCTCCCAGCAGTCGTACAAAACAAACTCGAAAATCTGCCCTGGCAGGAAAGAGGGGGAGGGGTGGAGAGGAGGTGCTCAGGCCATTGCAGCAGCCAGCAAAAGCCCTGACTGTTGATGTGCAACCGCATCTTGCCTAACGTCGCGCTGCACCACCTTGCATCCGTCTGCTCACTTTGCTGCCGCCACTTGCCTGTTCACCGACCAGAAGCTGAAAAACGCACATAAGGTTAAGGACGGTGATCAGCCATTTGGGGTGGGTGTTCATTGTGAGCAAGAAGCCAGACACAGAGTTGCCATAAGCCCTGCAGGGGGTAGGGGCAGGAGGAAAAGGCAGAGTAACCAGATGAGGACGATGCAGCAGGCTGGACAGCAGCATGCACCATCCAGCTGCCTGGACCACTGATGCATTCAATCGGCCTGATGACATCTTATGCTGCCCGGCATGATATCGGTCCTCACGAAGGGGCACATCAACCGGCCCTATTCAACTTGCGCAGCAGCGGGCAGAAAGCTCTCCTGCTTACCAGTAGCCCACTACGGCCACAACAACGAAGACAGGCGTCATGATAGAGTAGCCGGTGAGGATGCTGCGCCGCATGGGCGGGAAGGCAGAGCCGGTCTTGGGGTCGGCACGCAGCGTGGCCTGCACGCACGGTACACGGTAAATGAGCTCGGCGGTGCAGCCTACTAACACCCTCACTCGCATGCAATCACACATCTGCATGCCACATCGATAGCAAAGCATCTATGGCAACCCTGCCAGGCAGTTGGCATGGTACATGTTACCCGCCAACTACAACAATAAGGGTTCTCGTCAGCCCATCAATTTTTTTGCTCGAATTGACACAGTTAACCCAACATGCGACCCAGCAGTGAAACAGCTGTCTTAAGTGCACCAGCATGTTCATTTCCACACCTGTATCTCCGGAATAATAATATTGGTGTAGACAAACACTGCAATGCCAATGGCGTTGAACCCGTTCATCACTCGGTTGATGGAATTACCCGGGATGGTGTAGTTGGCACCCTCACCGCCCCCTGCACACGATTCAGAAGAACAATGCGCAGCAAGGTGGATACCATCACGGAGCTGGAACTTGACTGCACACCCCTACGAGTGCTGCTGCAGCCATGACTGCAGAGTGGACGGACTAGACAAGGCTTTGATTGGGAGAAGGTCACATAAATTTGCGGGGCAAGAGGGCAGTTTGACACGCAAGAGGGCATGCACATACCTTGCACGCCTGCCAGGATGACTGCTGAAAGTGAGTAAGTAATCATAAAGGCAGTGGTTATTGCGGTGAGGATCTCGGCACGTGCCATGTCGGGGCACTGTGCCAGCACAATCAGCGCCACACCCGCCACCACCGTCCACAGGGCGTTGCCGATGGGGCAGTTGCCTGCGTGCCAGCAGGGTCCAACAGTGCAGAGCAGGAGCCGCAAGGCTTGAAGCGGCAGAGCCTTGCAAAAGCAAAGTTGTTGCAAAAGCGACAGCAGCAGCAATGGCTGGCTGCTGGCATGTGCTATTTCTTGCTTGCCTTCTGTGCAGTATAGCAGATAGATGGACTGGAGGCACGTGGCCGAAAGGATAAGGTTGGCAACGCCTACCTGCAGCAAGCAGGCAGGCAAGTGAGCTTTAAGTGCATGATTGGATCAGTGCTAAGGCAGGTCAAACGGTGCTAAAGATTGGTGCCGTTCATGTGTGCGTCTCTACCAGCGCCCAATGTAGAAACACAGCACCCAGGGTCACCCACCCCAATAATGACTGAGAACTGCAGCAGCAGCACCAGGTTGTAGGCGTAGGGATGGCGTGGGCCTGCAAGAAGTTGCCACCACATGGCCCACAGTGGGGCGGCTGAGCCTGGGGGGGGGTAGAACGGCGGCTTGTGGTGGTAGCTGGGAGCACATGCACATAAACAGCACAAAAGGATCAAGTGGGCGATGAGCGTTCCGCGCACCCATGATTTCCTTGGCCAGGGATCGGTACTGCTCATGCCGCCGCCCGCCAAACTCGTGCAGGCGGGCAAGCAACATGCAGCAGTAGGTTGTCATCACGGCAGATACAAGGAGGACCACGGTTCCGCCTGCCCATCCAAGGCATGCCATCGCGTATGGCAGGCCCAGCAAATTTGGTTGTGCTGTGGAGGTCACCAGCAACCATGTGCCTCGCTTCCACGTACCTGCGGCAGGGGGCGGCGGCAAGGCGCAGGTCTCGGTACCGCACGCCAAGACTTCCTTGCGGCGACATACCCCGCTGCAAGCATTTTCAAGTCCTTCTTTGGCACGTTTGACGAGCCCGTTTCCCAGTCGCAGCTAGGGTAGTAAAACTCGCGGCAGTGAGCACCGTCGGGTTCCGCAATGTCCTTTTGGCCCGCGAAACGCATGGAAAGCGTGGATGGAGGCGAACCCAAGCCGGGCTGCTTTTCTGCCGGAAGATCGACCGGAGACATTCTTCTCAAGGAATATGGCAACGGCAGTCAAAGAACTCTGGAACAGCTGCAGCACCGCATTCGCTGCAATGGAAGTAGAACCCGCCCCCAAGTTGCCCGCCCGTAATATTAAGCAAATGTGAGCTGCTGCGCATGCTGTGCTGTAAGCGTCAGTCTGGTGATGATGACATCAGTCAGTGGTGTCAACATCTGCTGTCGCAGCACCCAGTCCCAAGCATAACACTTCATTTACCCCTTGCCTCTCGTGTCAAAGCGGTGCTAAGCATGCTGCAACCACTACTAAGCATGCTTTCTTGCCCAACCCTCGCTCGGGAAAGTATGGCGTGCTGCTGCAAAAGTTTGCACCTCATTGTGTCAGCCACTTGCTTTGCTGCACCCCTGTTGATATCCGTTTGGTTTAAATGCCGGTAGTATAATGATTGGTTTAATTGCCGGTAGTATAATGTGACTGTTACCAGGTTGCTGACACGGAGCTCTACTGCTCAAGCGTTACATCACTCCAGTACTACAACAAACTTGGGAGTAGTAAGACGAAAGGGCAATTATTGTGGTAATCTTGTACAGCCAGCAGGAACATGGCATTGGTGCGGGGTACCGCTAGTGTGCAGTGCATCCCGCACCACTCACTCCCATCCTGCAGCGGTCGTACCTCATGAAAGCGGTCTGGTTGCAATATATGTCAGCAGTGCATCCAGCTTTGGTGCCTGATTCCTCGGCTGCCCAGGGTACTCCTTGGCACCCCATCGCCCCCAAACGCTCCACCGGTCGCAGTGGACAAAGTGATTGAGCGGCTGGCCGGTCAGGCGACGCCAAGCTGACAGGTACTGCAAGTACACCCCCTTCATGCGTGGATCTCGGTTCACGGCATCCAGCAGCAAACCAAGCTGAGCATCTCCATGCAGTGCTCCGGCTGCCAACAGGTGCTGCCCACCCTCGTAGGCTGTTAGCGGGATGCCCAGCGGGCGCAGAACCGCCAGTTGCGCCGCCACTGCTGCATCCACATCCTGCAGCGAGCCGTAGCCCAGCGCCTGCTTGTCGGATGCGCTGGAGGTGCCGGCCAGCCAGGCAAAGATGCCATCAATGCCCAGCCGCTTCAAAGCTGCGCCTTGGGCTGGTTCGCTCCACGTGGCGCCAAAGTAGGGGGCGATGGCAAACACGTCTGTGAGGTTCCGGGCCTGCTCAAAGCCCAGTATCTGCTCTGTGAAATAGGGCACCACGGCTTGCGTGCTCATGACGCGCCGCAACCGTTTCGTCCCTCCCATGGCTGCTGCCGCCAGGCGGAAGATCTGCTGTGAGCGGCGCGAGTAGAAGCGCATGAGCCCAGTGTAGCGGTCGCTGGGGTGCAGCTGCAGAGCATCCGCTTGCGCCAGAGCCCAGTGCGTTTGCTGGAAGATGCCATTCCACACCTGCGGGGATCAACAGCCAGGTGCAGGCCTCACCAAAGACGGTGATCAACCACATTAGGGTGGCATGCAACCCCTGCGTGTGCCAACGACACGCATTCAGCAGGTACGTGGTGCATGCCAGGGACTGTCCCTCAAAGCTTGTCAATTCAATCAGCCAGAACACCTCAGCCCACCCACATGCAAACCACCAATCAAATACTTGTAGCTGCAGTAGAAGCCGGTTGATACCCAGCACACCACATCAGTGTAGCAGCACCCACCTCATTGCTGTATTCCAGATGTGCCCGCCGACCCAGAGCCAGCTGCTCCTTCAGGATCTGCATATAGAGGGATGGGCCAGCGGGGGTGATGGGGAGGGGGTGGTGGGACATCAGCAGGGGCTTGGCCTGCACCACTCACCAAGTGTACCACTCTGGTGGCATAGGGTGGTGGGCAAGCGACAGTGATCATGCATGCACTGACAGCATAGCAACCAGCTGGAAAACAGACCAGCGATTATTGCAACCAACAGGTGTAAACAGCACAGTGTGGCAGCCTGTAATGAGCCCCATTAGAAATGCGTGTGTAGAGACAAACCAGCCCTCACCCCAGTTGCTGCACCTGTCACATGTCGCACCTTGACAAAAGCGGTGACAAACGTGTCTCTGGCCTGATGTGGCATACAGAACCAGGGGTCCGCTGCCAAGAGGTTAGCCAGGGACACCATCACCTCCAGGGGCACTCCCTTCTCTGTGGACCAAAACTGATGGGATGGTAGTGGCCGCTGTGCCCACTGCTGCAGTGGGCTGTTGTTGGTGGCCTGCCAGTCCATGAAGCGCAGCACCCTGCACATACACTCAAACGGGGCTGCTCAGGTCTGCTTCAATATTCAATTTGGTGGAAGGTCCATGCCCTGCAGCTGAGATGACTGGCGGGCTGCCCAACAATGACACATCTGCCGCAGGATTTTATGCAGCTGCGACAGCTGCTAGCCACAGAAAGCCAGCCAGACACTGCTTGCAGATTATTCTTCCCTTGCTGCTAATGCCACTGCCCAGTGGTGGCGGGGTGTCATAGTGATGCCCTCAGGCGTATTTGCTTGTGTTGTTGTTGCCAGCCCCAGCAGGCATGGCCGCACTGCCCTCCCTGCCGCACCTGTACCGCTTGACGTCATTCAAGAACTCTGGGGCGAACACTATCTGGCTGTGATGAGCGGCAAATGACAGGAAGGTGCCATTGGGGCAGGCCACAGGCCCTGGCACTGTGCGGAGTGGGTTGCCAGCACATATACCGCCGGCGTGGGGCAGCAGGCGCAGGTTGCGGAGTGGGTTGGAGGGGCTGGTCTGCATCAAGTTAATGATGAGAATAAGCTCCATAGTGGGGCTGTCAATCAAACGTAGTTGGATCACAGCACGCTGCGGCGAACGACTTAACACCTGCAGCGACGGGAGGAGCAGGCAGTGGCTGCTTTTCAATTCCCTACAAGACGCTGAGCTGTAACCATGGCATCTCTTGCAACAAGCCACTGTAGTATGTTACCCAAACTCTCTAAACCTTGTTCCAGCCTGCACCTACTTTGACATTCCCAAAATCAAGGGTTCCGCTTCCTTCCCAAGTTAGGACAAACTTTTTGCCAGCAAGTCCAGGATCCGCCGGAATGCCGGTAAACATCACTGTGCGGGCAATCTGCTGTGATGGTGCAGGGAGAAGACAAGCATCAGGAGGGCAAACTCTTGATAGCTGCACCATCTGGCTCTGACCTGCTGCACCACCTGCCAGCGCGTACACGAAATTAAATGCAGCAACAGCCCGGATGATGGCAGCTCTCCAGCTTACAATCCTCAGGCGGTGCCCCTCACCTGCCCTGGCAGCAGGCTGCGGACGTTGCCGTTGGCATCCAGGGCAAGGGGCAGGTTATTCTGCCACTCTGTGTTGCTTCCAGACAGCCACGGCCTAGCCAGCTTCATCTGGTCCAGGAATGGGTGCTGAACAGTCCAGTCAGCAATGCCTGCCAAGTTGGTTCCCAGTGGACTTCTCCGGTTTGCTGTGTTGATCCATCCGGCCTTGACGGACGGGTGCACGATTTTCGCTGCTGCCACTCGGCCGGTGCCAGCGGTGACAGCCGCCGCCGACACTAGCAGCAGACTGTTAAGCATGCCGAGCAGCATCATGCTTCTAGTCTCGCCATTAGCGGGCCACGAAAGATGATGGGGACCGCAGCGTAACGAAATGTGGCAGAGTGCAGTAGTTTTGTCACTCCGGACCGGCTTCGGACATAAGCCTTACGGGAGCGCTTAGCAGCACCCGGAAGAGAATGGAACGTGCAGGGAGGTTTGCAAGTGCCGTCAATGTGCTAAGGGCGGCGCCAGCCCGCTGCTGTACTGCTGCCACCACCATTGCTATTGTGACACCAGCAGCAGTGAGCCCACAACCTTCACTAAACCGAACATGACTTCTGACAGCCGCAGGTTGGCTGGTAATGTGAGTGCGCAGCCTCACGCTCTGATCAAACCACACCCGAGTTCGGATCCGCCAACCCTTCTGCATGCACAAAATAGACTTGGCAGACGTTTTTATGTCTAATTCACACCACCGGTATCAAGACGAATCGCATTTTTTGCAGCCTGCGGAATTTAGAGCAGTGGTCAGGCGGTACGTGTACCATCAACATATGACCAGCGAATGTCCCCTGAAAAGCCTCTCCCACCGTGCAAAGGGAAGGCAGACGTCCGCTCTCGCTGTGGTCACCTCGTAGCCTCGGAATGCAAACACAGGCGGTGCTGGGCTGCACCTTACCCCCTCCTGCGGCGCGCTCACGCCCATTCACAGCGCCCATGAGCGGCAAAACAGGAGCTAGCAGATTGTCGCAGCAGTGTGGTAGCAGAGCCGCTGTAAAACGGAGTGAGATGCCGCCGCCGCTGCTTGGACAGCAGCGGCCGCTACGGTGTGGTGGCTGATGCACCATACAACCTGCCTATTCCAATTGGTTCTGTACTTATACTTGCTGCAGGTGCCGAACAGCAGCCGCCCCGCGCACAACAGCCTGACGCTCAGCAGCAGCAACAGTCGGCACGCCCACGCCCCAGCTTCTCCACACCTCGCCGCTTCCGCAGCAGCTGGGACGCCAAGGAGGCGGGGGGCGGGCGTAGCGCTGAATCTGATTACCTGTCTGAATTGGGTGCTGCGCAGCAGTACAACATCAACGTGGACCATGGCCAGCGTGCTGGAATGATTGACAGGTGGGCTGGGTTGCTGCGAACTGCTGGTGGAAAAGTTGCAGGCAGGCCATGGCGTGGCAGGCCGACCTGCGCCCTTGTTGGCTGGTGGCCAGGGCAGGAAGCTCTTTGGCAGTCAGCTTTGATGGTATTCTGCAAAGAGCTGTTGATGGTCTGCCCATGGCAAGCAGCCTGCCTTCTGCCCGTTTGGTGCCTGCAGCATCTTTGTGGGCGATGTATTGGGCAAGAAGACGGATATTGCAGGTGCGTGTATGCGATGCAGCATGCAGGCAGCGGTCTTCCCTGTGTGGCAAGCAATGACAGCAAGTTGCAAGCATGCTATACTAGGTTCCAGGCCCGCAGCTGGCGCTCCAAGCATCAGACAGGAGAAGGCAGCACAGACCAGCACCCAGCTGACCGAATGCTGCCGCTGCCTGCCCCCCTGCAGATGGCAGCCTGCGCACTTACGAGTTCCGCACTTACAACAACATAGTAGGAGACTACTACATTGCGCCAAGGTGTGTGATAATAGCAGGGTTGGGTGGCGTTGTATTGACAGTGGCACGCCTGACTGTCTGAATGGGCCCCGGTTCCTCTTTGGCAGCCAAGATTCTGGCTTCAATGACCGATGCACAGAGCGCAAATGGCACTGCGGGATACATTACAGGAAAGTCCTGCAGGCAGCACCAGAAGCAACCGCAGTAGCCGCTACGCTAGGGCTACCAGGCTCCTGGCTGCCTCAGCCCTGGCCACTGGCGGACGCAGCAGTCGCGTTACGCAGCTTATGGTCCTTTTTTCCTCCTTGCAAAAGACCAAGCCTGACCCTCACAAACCTCTTGCCTCCCACGCCTCTTCCTCTGCCTGCCTTACCTCCTGCTTCTTGTCCACGACATTGCAGATTTCTGGAGAAGGTTGCCCTGCACATCGCCAAGAACTTTTTGGTTGACGCAGGCGCTTTTGACCCCTCTACCAAGGTGCCGCTCATACTGGGCATCTGGGGGGGCAAAGGACAAGGAAAGACCTTCCAGACAGAGCTCTGCTTCAAAAAGCTGGGGTGAGTCCAAGTAGGGGTACGTGCTGGCGCAAGTTACGGGTTTCTGGCAGCGCAGGGATGTGCAGGTTATATGGTGGGTCACGTGAGAATTGTCATGCTAGTGGGCCCTGTTGCAAGCCCTTCTTTTTTCCAGCTGTGTTCTGGCTGCTGTGTTGATCCTCTACTCTGTTGCCTCCAGCTCTATGGCCAGGGCAGACATGTCACTGCCCCTCCTTGGTCAATTCTTCACGCTATGCTGTGCTGTCGCAGCGTGGAGCCCATCATCATGTCTGCGGGTGAGCTGGAGCACGAGTGGGCGGGCACACCCGGTAAACTGATACGCGAGCGATACAGGTGGGCCACCAGCCTACAGGCGGGCCATCGCAGGCGCAGGCAGCTGTCTACCCTGGCGTTGCTTGCCTGCAGCAGCATCAGCTGCCTTGCCTCCTCGATCCCTGCCCCCGCACCCCGCACCCCATCCATGGCCCTTGCGACTGTCACTGCCCTGACCAGCTCTGCCCCGGATGAGTTTGAATGTGTTGCCTGCCCTGCAGGCGTGCCTCCGAGGTGAGCAAGGTTCACGGCAAGCTGAGCTGCCTGCTGATCAACGACATCGACGCCGGCATCGGGCACTTTGAGAACACGCAGGTGGCTGAGGGCTTGCGGTGGTTGTTTCCAGGGTTTGCTTGGTGTGGTGCTTATTTCATAGCTGGTGCCGCTCCTGCTCCTTGCTTTGTCTTTTTAAAGCATTACCCC
>JAAMXP010000677.1:0-19148 GCA_019693395.1 Ettlia oleoabundans
CTGCCCCTCGTAGTCTTGAGCTGGCTGTTTCATGTCTGCAACACATGAGCGATCGTGTGCTCAGAAACTGCCCGCTTGTAACCCACACTGCCGCTGTTGTTGCTGCAGGTACTCCATTGAGCGGCTCCCAGAGGCAACTATGGGCGGCGCGCCACGGGTGTGAGAGTGCAGCCTAATCTCACGCAGCGGGCGCAAGCACTGCGTTTGAGATGCCATCTCATCACTCACGCGGAGTTTGAAAATTTAACAAAAGAGGTTGCCGTGGCCCCCCATGCCTGGAGGCGGAAACCTCAAGTGACAGTTCCTTACTGGGTATTGCCCGATCTTCTCCTTTCCACGCTTTCACCGTTTTGCCCGCTTTTCATTTCTTCTGGCTCTGCGCTCTGCTCTCCCCTGCTCTCTTGACCCTGCTGCTGCTCATTTTGGTTGCTGATTGTTCCATGCTTGTTCACACAATAGAAAAAATCATTACAGCTGGATAGCCTTGTAACTAACATGCTGTACAACTAACATGCTGGACATAAATCCTTTATAACTAACATGCTGGACAACAATGCTTCAGAGGTTTGGTGCAGGTGCTGCTGCCCGAAGAAGTTGTGATGAGCAATTGGGGCTGCTGGTGAGGAGCAAGCCTCATGGACGAGGTGTAGAGCAAGCGCAGGCTTTTGCTGCCCGCAGAGGCACGCGTCAGTGCCGCTACCGATCTGGCGACGCTCCCGCCGATGCCACCATCGGCGCTGCCGCCGTGCAGGGGATGGAGCCGCGAGCTGAGTTAAGGAGCCGGGAAGAGGAAGCGCAGGAGGAGTGCGCCGACCGCCACCAGCATCAAGATGGTGAGGAGCAGCCTCGCCGGCTGCCCGCCTCGAGCAGCCATAGCATCTCCAAGAAGCCAGGCGCTGATCACCGCCCATCAGTGCTGAAACTCCTCAAGGGACCGAGAACGCCATCCAGCGGCGCAAGACAGACACAACAGGCTGCATACCAACAACACCGAGTCTTTCGCAGCTGCCCAAATGTTAAGTACACTACAACCCTGCTTTGATAAAACTTGCCTTCTTGATGGCCGGCATCGCGGTATTATATTTTTACTGCATCAGGTTTCACAAGACTAAAAACGTACTGCTGTCAGACAAACACATGAGCATGCTGTGCGTGTTGTCCTATGCGGACCAGTACCTGCGGAGCACTACCAAATCATGTTTAGCTGATCAATCAGCTGGCGGGCAAGCCCACAAAACTGCGAACAGGGTTTCCTCAGCGTCCATGTGGTACCACTTGCTTACTCGCTTTCAATTATGTTCTACAGAAACGCATATCAATTCAAACTTTAATGAGACAACGCCTGGGCAGAGGGGTTACGAGACACCGCCTCTGCGGATACTAGAAAAGGGGTTCAAGGATCTCTGACAAGAAGGGGGAGGAGATATTGCACATACTTGTTTTATAACTACTGAAAGACATACGCCATGCAGATCTAACAATGTTTTACGCATCACGGATCAAACAACAAGGCAATTTTCAATCGCATCTGGTTTGCATTCCTTGAAACAAAAGGGCTGCTTGTTTATAACCTGCCTCAGCTGCAGTTCGAAACCGCTCTTGCCACTTGTCCACATGCCTCAGCCGCTTGCTGGCAGCTGGAAACCGCTCTTGCCATACTCCCTTTCAACCGTTGATATGGTCTGCAGCAGTCAAGACCATAAAACACACTTGACATACCACCTTGATACAGCGGTATCACAGCCGAGGCAGGACGACTGTAAACCACCCCTCCAGTCAAAAGCCAATGGCGCCCTGTGCAAATAGCCATCAATAGATGATGGCACGTCAATCAGGCCACACAACCCCGCGTATGACAGCAGGCTCTCACCCAGGGTGCAGCATTGTACGTGCACTTGCGTGGGCAGGACGGCAGACCGTTAGGGCGGCGCGGCAGGTTCTCCAAATCTTCAGCTAGGAACAACAGCTGGCCCATGAACTCGTGCCTGCAATCACCGACATAAACCGACAACTGACACTCAATGGCCAGGTTTTAAAAGTCATTGCAGAAACCACAGACAGCGTGGGGTGTTTATGAATGCCTCTGTGGCAGCACAGCTACAACAGTGTACCAGAGTGAGAAACAGTAAGAACCCCAAACGGGATGAACCTGGCAGAGGCCTGCTTTCTGGAAAGCAAGGGCGCCAAATCTGCCCGTGGCCCTGCTGCCAGCTGGCAGCAACTACTATCAGCATTGTTGTCAGCCACACTGCGACGCGGTAACCCAGAGGGGCTCACTCACCACAGCAGATGGCAGTGCAGGATCCACATCCCAGGGTTGTTGCCCTCGAAACGTAGCACCACCCAGCCCCCTTGGGGCAGCGTGACTGTGTCCCTCATAGGGGGGTTGCGGGTGTTGAGCATGCTGGAGTTTGCAGAGCTGTAAACGCCAAGCCCCTGGCCAAGCACCTGCAGGACAGCGCACCAGAATCCAGCCAGCGCAGCAGGGTGGCACTTCAAGGTACTGTCACAAGTGTGCTATCCATGGTGGGCATACTGTTATGCGCTGCGCTGTACTCCTGCTGTGGTCCTGCTTTGCGTGTGCTGTTGCTGACTGCTTCCTATGTCTCTGCCTGGTTGTTAAACATTGCCAATGTGCCTTCATTTGGCATGAACCCATTACTGATCCAAATTATAACGCATTTGCGCCAACCCATAGCCTAGCAGCAACTCACCCAGAAGCTGTGGCCATGCAGGTGGAAAGGGTGCTGCTCCTGCGCGGTGCGGTTCACGCCGTCCGGTCGGTAATCGCCATTGTTTGCGTTTGCGTTCAGGTTTTGCAGCACCAGCTCCACTACCTCGCCCTGTTGAGAGAGGCAGAGCGGTGGTGGCAATGGCAGGAGAGTGGAAGGCCAGGATTGCACAAAGAGCGATGAGAAGGCCGGGATCCAGCAAGCAGGGAGGAGAGTCTGGCTCCGG
The DNA here is from genome assembly GCA_019693395.1 of Ettlia oleoabundans. Lineage (NCBI taxonomy): Eukaryota > Viridiplantae > Chlorophyta > Chlorophyceae > Chlamydomonadales > Ettlia > Ettlia oleoabundans. The sequence goes on from JAAMXP010000677.1 coordinate 2,959, forward strand.
GGCATCAAGCAACGGCAGCTCAGCGACGGCTTTCAAGCCAGGCCTTTCAAGACAGGACGCAACTGTGAAATGCTGTATGTAAGCTGAGTAATGTTTGTGACTGCAAGTTGAATCTAGCGCCACATTCAAAGGCTTGCGCAGACCGACAGCACGTGGCAGAACAATAAAGACGAGCATTTACTCAAGCAGAGAAAACAATCACTGCTGCTACTGGCCCGTTTGACGGGCAGGATGTGAGTGCCAGCAGTCGGGTAGATGGGTGGTGGGGTGGCTTGTGGGTCCTTTGTCGTGAGGAAGACATCCACCTTCCCGCTCTCTGCCTCCTGCACAAAGCAGCTAGGTGGGATGCAAGTGTGCGTGGTGTGGGTCGATTCATGGAATTGGTCAGCAGCAGGCCCTTCTAGAAGGCATAACTGGTCATGCAGCCGGCCGACCTCAAGGTATTCTGAGCCGAACCAAACAAGGGTTGCCACGAGACCACACACAGACCTGAATGCCCAGGGCGCTGCTGTTGAAGTTTGGGCGGTTGTACTTCTTGGCGGGTGCCAGGTTCTTTTCAAAGTACTTGGGGTCTCTGTAGCATGCATAAAGAGCGGGTGGAGGGTGCCTGATGAGCGGCAGAACTCGCAGAGCATTGGTAGGGCAGGTGATATGCAGCCTGGGCAGCATGAGAAGCAGCAGCCACAGAAGGCAGCAGCAGTAGCATGCCAGGGAAAGCAGCAGCAGCAGTCAAAGAAAGCAGCAGCAGCTGCAGCCACAGGAAGCAGCAGCAACCAGAGAAGCAGAGAAAGCAGCAGCAGCAGCCAGAGGCAGCAGCAGCCGTCAATAGCTTTAGATGCAGCAGCAGCAGCTCAATGGTGCCAGCCACTCACTCATACACCAGGTCCATGAGGGCCTGGCAGGGGTTGGGGCGCTGGCCCGCCACGTTGTTCAAGGCCCAGCGCAGCTGGCCCGTCTGCTTCATGAGGGGCTGCGTGATGTTGAGGGTCAGCTCCAGGGTAGCTTCGGGGACCTGCGGCAGGAATGCAACAGTGATGAAATGCAACAAGAATGGAACACGTTTAGTCTGCTCACCCCGGGCAAATAGAGGGAGAAAGGTAGTGGAACTTTGTTGGGCACACGCACATGGGCAGGCAGGCAGGCAAGCGGTATATAATATCGCAAACATCAAACCTGGAACAGGGGTATGCCCTTCGCACACGTCATCTGCCCTTGCGCTCGCCTACGCAGTTCCCATCCAAGTCCCGCCAACAATGACCACACCAGCCCATACAATTGCAACCCTCACCACATGGACCCCCTCAGGTCAACACCCACCTTGGTGGTAGCCAGCAAGAGGCGGCCCTCTCACGCCGGTGCTCTGTGGCTTCCTCAATCCACCCCAAGGGCGCAATCTTTCTTTCCTTCTTTCTTTCACCACCCACCTTGCTCATTGCCTCTCGGTACACGCCATCAGCCACGTCCTTATTCTTTGCATTGAGCAGCTTGGAGCTCATCTTGATCAGCTTATTCTCTTCCTCCACGGTCCAGGGGGCCACGCTGCCGGGCTGCGGCGGCGTCGTGGTGGGCAGCCCACGCTTTGCACGCTTGTACCGCAGGACTGCGTAGCCTGCATTGACAAAGGCACTAGATAAAAGCATGATTGCGTAGCCTGCGGGGTTGGGCACGGTATATCGGGCCGTACAGGTAGCCTGCAAGGGCTAACACAGATGGCTGGCAACCAAAGATGTGTAGGTCCCGCTGCCGCGTTCTGCTGCTGGCCACACATAACGGCGGCAGCACCGATAAGCTAATACAGCCGCAGCGGGAACACAAGCTGCGGGTGCACAACATGCACCAGGGATCACGGCACAGTGCATGCATCAAAGGAGCACACCTGCAGGGCTGCCACTCCTGTACTGGGCCAGGCTGGTTATCCAGTAGTTGCGCCTTGGCTGGTCTGCTGTCAACAGCACATCATACCTGTGCGCATTCAGGCCAAATGAATGGATTGCTACAAGCCAGTGAGGGGCTTGAAGTGACTTGGAAAGCTAAGCAGCGCGAGTAGGCGCCGGCACTTCCACCCACAAGCGGGCGAATCACGATAAATCGTTGTTTGGCATTCACTTGCAAACAGCAGCAGCGGGGAGGGAGAGATATTGCAATGGTTTCTGGCCCTGCTGTATACCTCTGTCCCGAATTGACATCCACGCAGCCTGTGGGAGGCTGGAAAGGCTCCACAGGCATGGCATCAGCCGCCACAATCGTCACGTTGTGCCCTTCAAAGCACAAAGTCTGCATGCAGGAGACCATCTGGTTACGCGTGCAGTCTCTGCTGCTCACTGTGCGCCATCAGAGACGGTACGACTGCACCACACTCCGGTGCCAGTAGCAATGCCACGCAGGCAATGTTGGGCCCACCATGCTGGGCGGCAAGTCGGAGCCCCCACACAACATCACATCCACTTCCCCCACCCCATCATCATTAACCCCACGCACACACTATGCCTTCACCCACCCCCACAATTGCGTTTGCTCAATTTCCCAAACTGACTTTCCTAGCACCCCCCTAGCAACAACCTAGATTACAGTTTAGCCTGCTCAGGTAGTAGAATCCTCCTCCTCCTTCTGTGTCGCAAGTTCCGTTGCGGTTAGGCAGACTGTAAACACAAAAAGCAAAGCATCAGCAGCATACCTGGGGTGCTGCAGTGATGATTTGAATCATCACCTGCGCTTCCAACCAACATGCAAACCTAACCACCTAACCATAACACACGTTTTAGGCAGCGGCCTACCTGGTAGACAAGGGATGCTGCGCTGATAATACGGATCAGGTACGTCTTGCCCTGCTCCACTGTGATGTTAGTGTGGCTGCAGCCTGCAGTCAAGAACGGCACCACCGTATCTCTTGACACAGTGGTTAGAGGAGGGTGCATGCCAAGTGCCTCAAGTCATTTCTACATTTCTACATAACCCATCACCCGCCCACTGCCTATATACCCCTCGATGCACAAACGACACACCTGGGTTGACGCTGCTAGCCCAGGGCTGCACCGTGCTGCGCCCAGGAGGCACCCACCAATGGTCGACGCTGCAATTGGGCTGGGCAGTGCTGCCGGCAGCGCCGATGGCACAGTCAGCATAGTAACCACGGCCGTTGATCAAGATAGCCTGCACGGTGTCTCCGCCAGCCGTGGAAATAGTTGGGCAGAAAATTTGCTGAGGCAAAAACACCTAGCTGGATGTGCGTGTTGTTGTTGTCAGGCAGCGGCAGGTACGGTCACCTGGCTCAGCACAGCAAGGCAGGGAGACAGATTGCACCAGCTCCAACATCGCCACCACCAGCAGAGCACCAGGCAAACCACAGCAGCAGCACCACCATGAAGCAGCCTGCCGCGGATCACCTGGGGGTTGCTGGCCCACACCCAGCCACCGCTGTCATTGGTTTTGCGGGCGGAGTCAAAGGGGCGGTTGAGGGACATGGCCAGAGCACCACCCTCTGCATTACCAAGCTCGTCCCACTGGTGTTTCAGAACAATTCAGGTGATTGCAGTGCTGGGAAACGACGGTACCAGAGAAATTGCGGGGCCGCATGCGGCAGTCATGCACACGTGAATACACAGCCAGACATTCCGACACGCAGGCAGGCAGGAAGGCAGGCTATCTATCAGCACCAAGAAATGTGTTGCGCTAGCTAGGCACAATGAATGTTGGGAAAGGGGGCTGGAGGCTGCCACAATAGGAAACCTGGAACAGGCCGCCTGCTTGCCTGTATGCCACCAATCGTCTGCAGTGGGTGCACAGGGTAAGGGACGGCTTAATAGCGGTGGTAGCTTTCTTGTACACGTCACTTAACAAAACTGAAATAGATTAAACCCGGTTGGTGAAGCAAGCAGCATGCTGCTTCTGGTATAGCAGCACATTTATGCGGGAAACGGCTGCAGAAGAAGCATTTGCACACTTGTAAACACTGCTTCAGCGTTGACCACTCACTCAGGAAGATGGTGCGCTCAGCATCATACCGAACCGGCACCACCATTTTGCCACGTGGTTTTACAATGAGGGGTCCTGTCAGGCCATCCACCCGGTCGGCACCATTGTGGCCGTGCCACAGGTAGGTGCCTGCAAAGCAAAGGGTGTTCCTTAGCTGTGCATCAGTATCAAGCAGCCAGTCCTGCACTTCCAGTGTGTTGGTGCTCTTAAAAACTTCATGGCTGCGTACCAGTATCAAGCAGCCAGTCCTGCTTGCTCAGTGTGATACTGCTTCCATCTAGAGCTAGGTGTGCTGTGGGCTGTGCTCCGCTTAGCACCGATCTTCCACATTTGCGACGTTAGATGATGATTGGCAAGGCCACAAGTGCCAGAGCAGCGTGCATGCGCCATTAGCTGGGCACCTACCAGGCGGGTCGTTGACTTGGAAGCGGTACGTCATCGTCTTGCCAGGACGGATTGGGCACTGCTGCACGTAGCCCACCCCATCATACCTGCAACATGGGGAATGCATAGCCACCTAATCTTGCAACTTTCCTCTGTCCTGGAAAGAACGCTCAACCACTCCGGTCGCCTAAGCCTGTGAAATGTGCCACGCATAGCACCACAAGCCAGTTGCAAACTGCACATGACGCTGTACCACCATAGGGTTGCCTGCTGCTTGGACTGCTACTGCTAGGTCGCATACACGCTGTAGGATGGACGCTTGAGGCTGTGACTTGCATGTACGGCACAATGGGGCGCATAGATGCGGTGCCACGCCCTGCATGCAGGCCCCACCGGCAGGCACTGGGTGTGCCCACACCACGCACCAGGAGTATCCCTTCATCCTCAGGCCATGGAAGTGGATGGAGATACCCTCGTGGACAGACGGGTATGACTCAGGGAGGTGGTTGTGCACCGTGAGCTGGCATTCAAGCAAGAGGGGGCGGGTGCAAGCAAAGCATGGGGCGATGATGTTAGCACGCATCGTCAGTAGGGTTAAGGTGTTGGCTGGCCACAGGTTGCATCTGCAAGGATCGATGGAAAATGCACCCATACACGAGGTGCTCTGCCTATTCCACAGCTTTGTGTGCCTGCCTCGCATGCCAGACTCCCAGGGCAGCAACAAAGCGCCTGCAAGGCAAACAGGGTAACGCAATCCTACCCGACCCGCCCGCCCGCCCGGCAGCCCGCCCACCTGCAGGATTTCCCCCTGTGTGACCTTGATTGTTGGGTTGAATTGTCCATTGACCAAGATGACGGGCCGTTCAAAGCAATCAGGCGCAGCCACTGATAGGGTTACGTGCCAGTTGTACTTGCGCACCCGCGCAGGGCCGCGGCGGGCTGCAGCTGTCGTCGGAAGGGCCAACACAGCAACGAGCAGCAGCGCAGCGGCAGCCCATGGCCCGCTTTGCTCGCGCGTCCGCCTATCTCGCAGCATCAAGCAGGGTTTGCACTAGTATCAAGAGAGGTATAGCGCCGATATCAAAACACCTGCCCGGCTGAATCCTCCGAAATAGTTGGAGAACTTACACCTCCAATCCATATAAAGCAGCTGCGGGTTGAGCAAGGCCCTGCAAATAATATTCCTGGCTTATCCTGCATCGGCAGCTGGAAGGCGTCAGCTTCCAACTCCGAAGAGGCGACATCCATTACCGTGCTATTTAGGCTGGGTTGTTGAGTGCGTCGTGTAGGGCCAAATGAGCAGTTCGATAGCCGAGTGGCGGGGTTGTTAAGAGCTGGGCAACCAGTTGGACATTCCCGCCGGTGGTATGGCGGCTGGCCATGGCCACAACGTGGTGCGGGAGAATCATCTGCGGCCCGGTTGGTACTGCATGGCGACCTCGGATCGCTCGCAGTGAGAGTGCGCATTCCGATGCCTGAACCGCGCTATAGCTGTGTGGCAGCGGTGTGCCGACACGTCAGCTGAGCACAGTGCTGCTCTTCTAAGCACCCCTGCCAATAGTAACCGTTCCACAAGGTCTCTGGCATGCCCTAGGCGCTTCCAGTTCGTACTATTTAAGGTTGGCATCAAACAGCCGGCACAAGGGTTGTTATTGAAACAGCCGGTACAAGGACACAACATGCGCCCATTCCTGATAATACTGGGGCTCAGAAGGAGGCGTGATTAGAATCACTTAAACTCGCGCTCTCCTCCCCCAATCCGCAATCAGCAGATGTCCCTTACTTCCAAGCCGAGCAGCAGTGTTGTCACATGATATCATCGATGTCAGGAGGTCAATAACGAATTAGGAAGGGTCTGGTCATAAGCAACAAGGCGCCGGTGTCAATTTAGCGTATGACAATGTGAAAACGTGCAGCAGAAAATCACAATAAACTGCCGCTGCATTTTTACAGCCCGGCAAGCTGGCGCCGAAGCGCCTCCGTTTGTCTCTCAAATGACTTCATAGAAAGCTCTGATGCTAAAGGCAGGCTGCTACCCACCTCTAGGCTGCTCAGCCGTGCCAGATTGCCGCCAAAGCCGCTGCAGAGGCTTGTGGGAGTGGCAGTGCTGCTTTGAAGCGGCAGGGCAGGGGACAGCTCACTTGCCAAGCCACTTATGGCACCGCTGCTGCCGAAATCCGTCAGTCGGTATTTGCGGGTGCTGCTGGCAAGTGCTGTGCCAGGTGGCACTGCCCACGCGCTCCTACTGGCTGCCCCACCAACCTCCAACTGACTGAGGCTGGCAGACAGAGCAGGGCTGACAGGCTGCACAGCCTCCAAGCGCCAGCTGCTATCCACAGCCTCCTCATGCAACTGTAACAGCAGCTTCCGAGGCCCCAGTGCTAAGCTATCGGCACCACCAAGGTAACCACTGCGCAACTTAGAAGTGCTGACCCCAGCGCCAGCATCCAGCTCAGGTGTGTGTTTTGCCAGGCTGGCCATCAACTTGGAGCGCAGCTGCCGAACCTCTGCCACCAATGCAGCGTTGCTGTCCGGCGGCAGCTCCAACGCCGGCGCGTATGCCTCTTGCTGCTGCGTGACTGTCTCTTGATGCTGCTGCTGCCGCTGCGGCTCCGGAGGCTGGTGGGCCTCTTGGGACCGCTGCTGCTCCCCTTGCACTGCTAAGTGAGTCCTGTCCTGCCGCTGCTTAGGTACCAAGGTCTGCTGCTGCGATGCGCTGGATGCACTGGGAGAGACTGATGCTGCTGTTGATGCTGCTGCCCCTGCTGCAGCCACGGTCGGCTGCCGCGCGCTTTTCAACCGCTGCAGAGCTGCGCTGGCTGATGCGCTATTGCGCTCCGCTGCTGCCGCCGACTTCCTGGTGTGCCTGATGTCGGGCCCAATAGGGCTGCGCGGCAGCTGTTGCGGCTGCTCTGCACCAACAGTAGGTCTGCTGGTGGAAGATGCAGCGCCGCCTGTCCCAGCCGCTGCCTTCTGTTGCTGCTGCTGTGCATGTGGTGGCATGCTGCTGTCGTCCAAGTGGCCAGCATGCTCCACATGCCGGTGGCAGGGCCAGTGGCTGGATGCAAGTGCTGCCGGGGACAACGGCAGCCCATCAAACAGCGAGTGATGCTGCTGCTGCTGCTGCGGGCGTGTCTGATCGGCTCCCTGAGGTCGAGGCGTGTAGCCGCTGCTCCGCAGGCCTGTCGGCCGTTGTTGCAAGGGTGTAGCTGCTGGCACGCCCCACTCACTGCCTCCGCTGGTTGCGCCATCTATTGAGCTTGGGTACAGGTGAAAGGGGCTGGGCCCTGATGCATCGCCGCCGCCGCCGCCCAAGGCCCGCCTGATGCTTTCCGTCTGCCGCTGAAAGTTGTCAAGCTGCTCAAATATCTTCGCATCATCGCTGCACACACGGTAGCAGAGCAAGAACCATGGCTGGGTACGCACGATTGTTTCAATGGCTGCCTGCCACCTGCTTTGGTCAGCCGTAGTGCTGCACAAATTTACGTCTATTGTGAAGCAAAACCCTGCCGCATCATCCACAGGAACACTTGCGAAGCAGCCCCCCCATCATCCAACCAAGGACCGACCCACACCACGCCAAGCCCGCAGACAGAGATGGCCAGCACCCAACACGTCCCCAGCAAATTTTACCTGGGGGCCATCGTCGGCTTCACAGCCTGACACTTCTGCGAGGGTTGCCACTGCCGCCGCTTGGCCTCAAACCGCTCAATCATTTCCTCCAGATCCTCCTTGCCAGCACGCTGCGAGAATGGATACATAAATGGATGGGGGTTAGGGACGAGCATCAACAGCTACTGAGGCTGGCTGGCAGCGCAGCAATACTGCCAGCAAGCAGGCAAAGGGCAGGTGCGCTTTCTGCCGTGTATGCCACATATGGTTGATCAGAAGCCACAAGATTTCCGAGCACTTCCTGTGCTGTCCACTGTGCGTTCATAATCAATCCTGCAAGAAAACCCAGCCGCATGGCCAGCCATGGCGCCAGACGCACCTGCCGCGGCGGTGATGACTGGTCCCCATTGTCTAGAGCATCTAGGAGCGAGCCAAGCGGCTGACCCTTCTGTCCCTGCTGCAGTAGCGTGGAGTGCTGGTGCAGCAGCCCCTCCATCTGCTGCAGCCGCCACTCCAACTCTGCCTGGCGCTCACGGGAGGCCCCTAGCTGCGCCTGAAGCTCAAACTTGCTGGGCTGCCAGCCCATATCGCTGAGCTGGTGCCTGCAAAACATGCCACCAGTCGCATATCGGCGCATGCACTTGGAGTGGGAACATGCATGCGACATAGATAGATCGTGGTATAAGCAGGCACAGCATGCAGCCTAGACAGGCAGATCATCAGCAACCAATTCAAAAAGTACAGGCTGCAACAGCAAGCCCCGAAATGCCGCCAAAAGCTGCCACCCACTTGTCTACTCGCCTCCCCTCAGAGCCACGCAGCTGCATGCGGGTGCCCGGCAAATACTGCACACTCCCTTCGCTGCTGTCATCTTGTCGGTGTGCTGCAAGTGGAGGTTCAACCTCTGCTCGCTCATCTGCAAACTGTGCCCGCTGGGAATGAGTGCGGCCCAGGTACTTATCCAACTGCTCTGTAGCGGAAAGCTCCTGCTGCTGCTGCTCCTGCTGCCGCGGCTGTGGCGGTGGCTGGTGCTCCACTGGTGATAAGCGCTGACCTGCAGCCTCCGTCCTGCCGCCGGTCGCAGTGGGGCTGCTAGCACGTGGCGGCTTGAAGGCATAGGCCATGTGCTTGGGCAGCGTGGGCAGCGGGCCGTCTGGCGGGGCGGCACTGAACGGCTCTGCTATTGTGCCACGTCGCAACTGCTCTAACAGCAGGCGAGCATAGGCATTGCGGTTCTTCTTCCAAACCAGGTTGGCCGTCTGCAGCAGTCATAGGACTCGAGCACAACAAGGTGGGTCGTGCTGTGCAAAAAGTGGAGTGCTAGGGCGGGCCAGCAGCCAAGCGGGCGCTAACCAGCGGCACTCGCTGCACCCCCGGCCGTGCCGCGCACCTCTTCCGACAGCTTCTTGAGCCAGTTTCGAAGTCTGACCTGCGCCTGTTTCTGCAACAAGCCCAAATGGCTCTCAACCGCGCCTTTGACCTTGCAAAAGGCGTCGTCAGCCTCGACATGGGCGGCTACGTCCTTAAACGCCTGGGAATACGCCGCTTTAGGAGCGGCGTCCCGAGCCCCACCCGGCTTGCCGGGCAGCGGAGCCACCATCCGCCTCAGGCTGCCCGGTGAGGCCTACAGGGTTAACAAAGCTTGGAAGGACTACCAACCATAATGCATGCGTCCAAACAGAGTGCGCGATGCTTGCGGGCTACCTGGTGAGATGGCGGATTTGAAGCGCAGCGCTCGCGGCAGGAGCAGGCTGTCGGTGGTCGAACCGCCAGCAGCCAGCCGTGCTTCTTGGATATATATCATAATTACAATCATTGCAAGACCATGCTTGTTGTTGGCGATTATTAGAAAGGCGTCTTGCTTCAGCAATTGAATCATGCATGCAGCAGGGGAAGCTGGCGCCACCACACGGGGTCCAAACGTCTTGCTCCACGCTGCTCTGCTCACTCCTAGCACTGGTATGGGTACATCTGTTTGACTCTACTTCCGCCCGTGCTGGTTTATGACGTAATCTTGGCAACAGCACGATCAGGAGGCCGTGGCAGCTATCCATTACAACAGCAATGCGTGAGCGCCTCCTTACGGGAGAGGTCACCAGCTGACTTGCCGGCTGCTCAAGGGCACTCCTGGCTCCTCATCAGCGCGGTGAACTCCGAGAAGGAGATCTTGCCATCCTGCACACGGATGGGTCAGTAACGGAGACGTGAAAGCCAGGGACAACATAGCGAGCGACCGCAACAGGCGCCACACGACGGCAACAGTCACACTGGGCTTCAAGCCATCCAGTGGCCGCCTCTAAGTACGCCCAAGTACGGTATACCAGGTGCACATGTGCTAACCTTGTTCTTGTCAGCCACTTGCATGATGCGCTCCACGCGGTCGGGAGAAAACATCTTCTTCAGGCTTTCTGCATCCAGCGCGTCACCTGCAGCCGCACAGCAGAGCACACAATAGACCTGGAAGTTCACATTCAAGCAGCATGTAAGCCGCGTTTTACACCTTGATCAAGCCAGAAAGTGAGATTCACTTGTGTAACTGTGATTACGCGCCGCAAATGTGCAAGCACTGCCCTTTAGGCTGGGCGCTAGCACACTGTGCATCGCTGTGCAGGTGGGGGCTCACTCTCGCTCTTGGCGCCCATGGCCTTGAAGGCGGCGCTGGTCACGTCTGACGAAGCCGCTTTCTGGGCCTCCAGGTGGTAATCCCTGCAAGAAGAGGAGGCAAACGACTAAAAAACATATGCTTCAAGTGACACTGACAACCGCTGGAGGGGATGGCTGGATGGTTATCCTTCGGGACTCCCAAACAAGCAGCGATCCAGCTCAGAGCGGCGCATTGGCGAAGTGCAGCATTGGCGTAATTATCCGATCGGGGAATCTGAGCCTCAGGGTATCAGCGTACCAGGTGGTTTTGGGGTTGTCGGGATCGGGGGTGTCATAGTAGCTGCGCCCAACGTTTTTAGTGTTCGGGTTGGAGCTGCAACGGGCGGGGGGAACGCAGCGGCGGCGGCGACGTGGGTGGCGGTGGCAATGGCGATGGCTGCAGACCTTGTTTCGACGCGCTGTCCCCCGACCCTAAATGCGTTCTTAGCATCATCGGGCCGTGCCAGTCGCAGGAGCAGGCTCAAAGCCGTGGCCAGGCCCCGCACGAGCAGCTGCAGGCCAGTGCTCACGCAGGGTCGAACACTCCGCGCCAGGGGTTGTTCCTGGGGCTAGAGACCTCCGACGTGGGCGTCTCAGACTCGTTTGACCACCGCCCGCTGAGTTTACGAAGCCGGTCCACAATACCAGACATTCTTGCGAGCAAGCGGGTGGATAATAGTGCTCTGGAAAATTGGATAGTGCGGAAAGCCGCTGAACAAGGGTGTCGGGAGCCATATATGCGCGCATCTCTAGAAACCCTACTTTCTTCCTCGCCGGTCCCAAATCAGGCTTGTGGCAGGGGCAGTGCTGAACCCTTTGCTGGTTGGCTGGTGTTGTCGGCAGCTGCCGATAACTATGAGCATCTTGGGTGCTCCCAATTGAGCTAGGCACAGCTGCCAATGACATGGCCTCCCACAGCCAGGTGGAGCGTTGAGGCTACGTGCCACAAAAGCTAAAAGTGCACCACCTGCTTGTTGGCAGCTCAAAAGCAGTAGCAGATGTGCCTGAAAGCATCAGAATGCTGATGGACTGAAGTGTGTGATGAGTGTACTCCAACTGGCCTTATGCATAAGACAAATGCGATGACGTCAACCTACAGTGCGTGCCGCCGAAGCTGTGCCGCAGCACCTTCTATGAGGCACAACACGAGGTGCGCCTGACCCAAAGGTACTGCTCCTGAATCATAACATCCCACACGGGATGCAAGCAGTGCTGCTCAGGCCAGTTGTTCCTGACGCTCTGACTGTGCTGGGCAAGTTGCCGCAGCAAGGACTCTCACATCCCGCCTTGGCAACCCATCCCCACAAACGCAGAGCCCTGCCCCCCAAGCTTGGTCGGATCAATTTATAGCCTTTGGCCCATCCACACGTTCAGGACAGTCGCCTGCTTGAGGTTGCCGGCGGTTGCCTGTGTGATGGCGGCGGTAGCAACAACGATGCTCCCCAACATCTTCTGCGCTCATACCCCGCGGATACTGGCCGGATCGCGGACTGGAGTAGCCTCTGGCACGCCTGTACTCGATGTACCTCACACGATGTACCTCGGGTTCGGCCGACAAAATGGTGTGCCTGCTGGTGGTGGCGTCTGTCCCGACACTTTTCGACACTGCTCCCCGCCCTCAGAACTGAACAAATCAGGCTATCAGTATGCTCATCAGTCTCCGCGCCGCGTTTCTGACGCCCGCTGTTCCCGCCTCAGCTCGGCGTCCCCAGAGGCGTGGCGGCATGATCAGGGCAACATGGAGTCCCGTGTGGGAACAGACGCAACCGGATCAGCCCGAGCGCTTCCAGAGCCTCTTTGCAGCACCTTGTATCCCGCCCTCCGACAACCCTCTGACAGTGTATGATGCCCGGTGAGCGTCAAGGAGGTGACCCATCCCCGAGGGTTGCTCCCAACGGCCAGTGAGGGCAACCTTCCACCTACCTTCCGCCGCCTCTGCCCAGCTGCTCGCCTTGTGCTCCATCCCTTTTCTCACTTCCCTCTGGCTTCTGCTGTCACGTTGGCAGTTTGACAACGAGTTTCCTGCATTGATTGCGTCGGATTTCTTGCTGTTTCAATTGCTGTGGAACCCATCCTTCAAGACATTTCCAAACATTGCCGCGCCACTGCTACTGCCGCCACCTCTCTTCACTGCAGCGATGCTCTCGAGGCATGCACCGGGCTGTGGGGCGAGGAGCGGCAGGAATGCCTGTCCGTGTTCGGGTTGGATGCGGATCGGGTTGATACTTTCTACAGTACTGTCTACAATCTAGAGATGGCCTTGGCTCAGGACACAGGTGAGCCGCTACCCGCTGGGCTGGCTGAATCGCTGAGTTGGCTGGGCTTTTCAAACGACTGCCTGGCTTTGACTGCCCGGTTTTATTTAAACCAACCCAATTAGATGCTAGGCGGAATGTGTCTGGCTTGATCTGGCTGGAGTCGAGCGAGTGGTCTGTCACAACTGGTTGAGCACTTGGTAAGTTGCGGCAGCTTTTTCCGAGCTTAAAGAGCAAGGGTCAGGAGGCGAGATTCCACTGAGTGTGGTGGGCCGTGTGCTGCCTTTCCCCGCTGCAGATCCTGAGGAAGAGGCCTCACACCAGGGCGAGGAGCGCTGCTAGTTACACTGCGCATGCTGGGCTCATGCCGTCTGCTCCTCGCTTGGGTGTGGCAGTAAAGCCTAGTGCTGTTGCAGAAAGCTTCCCCAGATTTTCAGCCCTGCTTGTGTTACCGGCTGCCTCCTTCCCGTAGGCGAGATAGTACAGCTCACTGCTGTGCACGATGCACATGCTTGTGCGCCACCAGCCCACCCATCCAAGTCATCTGTTGTGTAGCCGTTGCGTTGCTTGATTATAAAGTGCCAGTTGATGGGGGAGGCGGCATGCATCATTTCTTCTATCGCCACCCATGTTTTTCCTGCGGCATTCATCTTTTGTCATTCATGTACTAATGTACTCAGCTTTGAGCGGATGCGTACCGCCCTGTCAGATGTGCTGCTTTTTGCCAAACTTTGCCGTGTGCAACCTTGTATGTCGGGCCAGTGCCCATGCGTCCCCTTGAAATGAATACCACCCACACGGCGTTTTCCTGCTCCATTGTTGTTGCCCCTCGGTGCCTGCATTAATGACGATATGATCCCGCGTGGCTGACAACATTCCCTCCCTGTGTTTTCTCCCTTTTTCCTTTTTCCCATTGGCCGTTGCTCCTCTAAGGCCACTTCATCTTTTGCATCCTGCCCGCCGGGATCGCCGTACCGGACCACAAACGCCGCATGGCTGCCGGCTGGCCGCCTGTTGCACCAACCCGCCCCACCGCTTTCGCAGAATGGGTTTTACTCCCATCCACTATATCATCCAGCCTCACCCCACAACCACACATCTCTCTTATTCTGAACGCATTCCTGACTCCTCCACTATACCCCTGGCTGCCCATTTGATTATGGCCTGCTACCCCCACCTTTCTTTTGTGCACCATGTCATTACGCTGGCGAGAGGGCAATTTGCCGTGCCTGTTGCATCCACAGATCCATTGTTTGTTGCCAAGAACCCCATTCACATCTTGTTTTCCTATAAGGTTGGCACTGCCTGCCTCTCTGCATATACATATGATGTAAACGTAACAAAAGCCCTCTCCACCCCTTGCTCAGTCGAAAGGGATCAGCAACTGGCATCCAACTCGCCCCTCTACCGAGGCAACGGCGGTTTAAGGGTAACGGTTAACTATTGACCCTATATAAGCTCGTTAAGCATAGCCAGGGTAGGTTCAAAAGGAGTTACAGTGCCACATTTGCAACAGTCACCAAACACCAACAGGAAGGAAGACGATGCACAAGGGCAGGCATGTCGCCAGCAGAAGGCTGGCCCGCATGGTGCAAGTTTAACAAGCTGAAATGGAAGCAAAATGGGACTGCATGGAGTAGGTAACGGTCATGGCGGTTTATTCATTGCCACAGCAAAAGAATGATGCATGCTGAGTTAATGAGTATGCAGACTGAATAGAGAGTACAAGCGAGACAAAGAGGAACATAAGCATTACAAAAGCAAGCCTCAAAAGGATGGCCGAATGCGGGACAGGTTAGGGCCGCAATTTTTCAGCAGAACTTTTGCCAAATGCTAACCATCAACCCGCCGCTGGGCGTCCTGCGTGCATGCAGCCGGTACGCTGCCCACCAGTTTGCTGGCAGCGACACAAGGGCTGCAGCTTTCCAGCCAAGCCACCGAGCGGCCGCCGCGACAATCCCCGAATGACACCTTTTGCTGTGTGGCACGGGAGCGGAGGCAAGAAAAGGAAGGCGAACCGTGGGCCTCAATCGGCTGCGCTGTAAACCTCCTTGGCCCGCAGGCGCGCCGCGTGGTTGCCCGACCCCATCAGCAGCAGACCCGTCTCCTCCTGGTGACAGTCCTTCCTGCAGGCAGCCAGGCGGGGGGTGCACAGCGGTCACAGCATGGAACGACAGGTGCAGCAGGGCGCAGCAGGCACAGCACAGTGACGGCTAAGGCAGCATTGTCTGGACACGTCAGTGCTCCTTGCAACTTGAGGGGCAGGCACGACGTGCATAGCACGCAACGCTGGCATGTGAGACGGGCACGCAACTTGGCAGAAGCAGCGCAGTGCCTCCTGTCCCCATTCCCATCCCCATCCCTGCCACCCCTCATTGCATCCCCATTCCCCGCCACAGACACAGTGAGCCCCGTCCACCCTCCCCACCACGCCCCGTAAGCACGACCCCAGCAGCCCCCGCCCACCACCCCCACCGACACCGCACCTGAACCTCATGCGCAAGGCGGGCACGTTTGTCTTCTGTATGTCGTTGCCCTCAGGCCCCAGCCGCCAGTACTCAGTGTGAACCCAGTGCATCTTAACCTGCGGTACAGAAAGGGGCGACGAAGGGTGTGGCACGGGGTACAAGCGGTCAGGCAGGGTGCGCGTATGCGAGGCTGGTACAACGCTGACAAACAACACATGGGCCCCCAACCCCAGCCCAAAATACACACACGGCCATCCCCCGTACCCGCCCCACCTGGTGTGGGAATCCCGAGTGCAGCACGCTGTTGCGCGCCACCTCACACAGATCCGTGGCGCTCAGCTTCCACACCTGCAGGGCACATGTGGGTGTGCTGTGTGTGCTGTGTGTGGCTTATGGAGTCTTGCGGGACAGGCACATGAGGCAACGACAGAACTACACGTACAGAACGGCCAGCAGGAAGCGACGCCACACCTCCAAGTGCTACGAAATAAGCTGCCAGCTGCACTGTCAATAATAAACGGATTTCCACAAGACAGCTTTTCCTGTTATAATGGGCAATTCAGGTCAACGGCATTGTGAGTGTACCGCTGCAATGCTGTACTGCCGAGTCGTACCTGTGCCGCCACCGAGTACTCCTCCACCAACGGTTCCTTGGTGAGATGGATCTGTGCGGTACCAGGGGGGGAAGAAGAAGAAAGAGAAAGATATAAGCAGGTCAGAGTCGCTCCTTGCGCAAGAAAGACCAACAAAGATGCAAGACCACAGGGGTTTCAGCTCATGCAAAAAGAAAGAGCAGTCCGGGTGCAGTACTTCATGCAGAAATAAGCCACCCCTTTCCCCGCCCACTTACCCCCCC